>AGDA01063325.1:0-13928 GCA_000281935.1 Mengenilla moldrzyki | reverse complement strand
ATATTTCTTTAAATTAATTTTATTTCATAATGATTGTGCTTGAAATAATGGATAGCCTTTTAAGTATCAACAAAAAAAAAATTATAGATTTAATTAAAAAACAGGGAAAAAATATTTAAAATTACATTAAAATGATATTTATTTTAACTTAGAAAATTTACTAACGAAATTTAGCTAATGCACGCAAAAAATAAAACGGAAGTATTTAGAAGAAAAAGTTTCTAATAAAAAAAATATATTGGTTTTTTACTGAATAGAAAATGGAAAAGTATGAAATATGCCGATATAACAGTAATATATTTACCTATAAAATATAAATTTGCACAATTTTATGTTACTAGTTACATGCAAATGAATATTAATGTTGTAATCTTACCATAGTAAGAAATAAACTTTTTAAATACAACTAAATTTAAAAAAAAAATGAAAACGTAATTTTATATTTTTAATATTTTTTTAATTAATAATGATACTAATGAACTAAATACGTCCAAGAATAACTGATTACGTTAACATTGTAGAAAAAAGATATTTTCGCATAAATTGTCTCATTAATTAAGCAAATGCGTATGAAGTAAAAAAGCGGTTGTAATAACAAGCAACATCAATTTGTAATTATTGTACATTAATTGTTTTTTCCGAGTAAATTACGATTTTAAATGGTAATTAAAAAGAGAATACCGCGAACAAAAATAATGAGAAAATTTGCTAAAAAAACATCTTTAAGAACCAATTTATATTTACTCTGTTCTTTTCGCAAATCCAGGAATCCAAAATCTTTTAATTTCATTACAAATATCCTTAAAAAAATAAATACTTAATTAAAAATAATATAAAATATTATTAAATTAAACTTTCTTCGTATATAAATTATATTATATACTAAAAACGTTTGATAAAAACATTTCAATAAGCATGCTTTGCAAACTCCTAAGCTCAAAAAGTAAATAAAACATTCCGTTGTTATTTTCATGCCATTGATTTAATAAAAAAAAAATTATTAATCTAATACACATTTCATTGCTTCAGTGGATTAATTATAACATTGTTATTGATTAAACAACATATTTTATTGAATCCAACACATTTTAATTAAATCTAAAACAATGTAACTAAATCTGTAACTTTTCGTTACATTTACGTATAATTTATTTTAATATCATATTCATCAAACATTAATAAACAAATAAATAAAATTTGGAAACAAAATGTTAAGCACTGAAAAAATACGTTCGTAAATTTAACGAAAACTGTTATTGATTCAACGAAATTGACGTGAAAATGAAAGTAATGAATCAATAATAGTGTTATTTAAGCAATGTGTAATAGATTTAATAAAATTTTTATTACATCATTCACATGAAATTAATAACAGAATGTTCTTAATTATTTTTCTCCGTCTGTAAGAAGTCATAGTAGCCATAAAAATTGATATTATTGATAAGGTATATTGATTACACTTTTCTTTTATCAATAATTTACTATTTCATTTATCGATATTTTAACACCAATTAATCAAATATTGAAGACGAAGACATTCTAAAATTTTATTTTGAAAAGCAAGTAAGTACAAAAAATCATTTATTTTAAACTTAATACTATACCGTCTGTTGGCTCTACGTTGGTGCTATACGTAAAAGATTTGGCAAGCTCAGACGGCTTTACTTTGGTACTATTAGAGGACCGTCTCATAAATACCAATAACTCCACGGTGATATTCAAAACTGTAGAGCAAAAGTTAGTCCTATCAGCATGATACAAACAAATTTAGATTAGACGTGTGGACGGCATCCCTATGAGCCAAGCGTGACCGATTTTAAATACAAGTCGTCTTCGACAGATTTAGATGTCTTGTCGAAACATTCATTTTAGAAGTTCGGTTGCAACTGGATAAAACATCGCACGACAAAGACGCGCGACGTCAAAAATGTAAAAAGAAATCAAATATTTTTGTGCAAATTTGACGTTTAACGACGACATAGGACGAAAAAATGTAGCGTAAACAAACTCGCCGTACGATGTTGTCGGACGACGTTCTACGACGTTTTCAGAAAAAATAAATCATAATGCGACGTCTTTTAACAATGTCGTAGGACGTCGCGCGACAACGTCGTAAGACGTTTTTGACTGTATGAAAAAAACGTCGTAGTAACGTCGAGCAGACGCCTACAGATATCCATAAAACGTCTCAACTTTACCAGTTTCGACGTTTTACGACGCCTTATGGTTTGTAGAGTAGTATTAATATTGAATTTTATTTTTCAATATAAAATATTACAGTTAAAAAATTCAAATGATTGATAATTTCTTTTCATTTTTCTTAAAATTTTTTTTTTAGAATATTTAATATATAATTTTTTTAGATAAAAAAAACTATAATTACCATCAATTTACATGGCATTGATTCTATATCCCACTAATTCTATTATAAAATGAATTGTTAATGTACTATATCAGGGGTGAGCAAATGCGGCTCTTAGAGCCGCATGTGGCTTTGTTATCTAAGCTGCAGCTCTCCAACTTCAATTGACAAGAACCAGTGAATATGAGTAAAAATGTATGTTTCCAAAATTTATTGAATGATTTTTAAATTCCTTAAATTCTTTTTAATTATAGAATTTTAAATTACAACGTTTAATTTTAGGTATAAAAAATATTCGTGAGATACTCAATATAAATAGAAATAATCAAGTCAGTTAGGAAAATTGAAAGAAACACAAATAAACAGTTGATATTTATTATGAATAATCAATAAAATAGTCAAGCAAGCACGTACGACGTATCCAACTATTTTTTAGGTAGTTTTATGCGGCTCCCGTAATAAATTAAAAAATGAAACCCGGCTCCCAATAAAATCATGTGTGCCCATCCCTGTACTATATAATAATAACTAATATTTTTTAATTGTTTTTGGCTTTAGACAAATATCGGTTATTCTACAAATTTTATTTTAATGGCATGATTAAAAAAAAAATTATGTGATAGATACACAAATAAATATATATATATTTCAGTATCGACTTCTTGAGTTGTAAATTTTCCAAAGAAATTTAATGGCGGTGACGTATAGGTCACCAAATATTTCCGAAATCAATATCGAAAAAAAGCAATAAAATGTAATTTAATAATGCAACACAATAATGAACAAATATCCTGTAAGACATTGGACATAATTGAGCTGTCGAAAACACATTTTTTTTGTAATATATCACACTAAAATGATATAATTTTCGTGTTAAATATATATCACTCTTTCCTTGCTGTAATAAATAAGTAGACTTAATTTATACTATCACTGCGATGATCAAAAAAAGTTTATCAGGGTGATAAAAAAAAGATATAACAGTGATAAAATGCCTTTAATGGAATTCGCCTAGTCTGGTTGTAAGCAATATGTATAATTTTTGTAGAGAAAAATACACTCTATATATATATATATATATGTTGTAATTTCCTACAATATCAGTGATAACTTATTTTCAACTAAAAAGCAATTTATTTAAAATAGTGGATTTTCTTGTCCCTTTTGTGATATCCCAAAAACTTTACATTGTGATATCATAGTGATTAATTTATCACAGCTTGATTCATAAGGTAATAGACCTTAAATAGAATAATAAATACCTAATAGCCGTTAATTTTTATTGATCTAGCACATATGTTTTACTAGTTAGTTTTTAAAAAATAATGTTAGTTTTATATTTTTATATGAAAACAAATCTCTATAAATCACTAAAATACAAATTTATCGGTCAATAAAACAAAACTTCGTAATTTTAAAAGCAATGAAATCATTAAGGAATCTTTCGATGCCCAATTAGCTTTTAAATAATTTACTCGTTAAAAGAAAATCGGTAGATTATGTTAGTTATTAATGATTGAGAACATAGATTACCCAGATCGGCAAAGGAAAAAAAATTTTCAATTTCCCTGCGTTTTTATGTTGGTACAAAATTCAAAAAAAGTGACGGCATCTCTTGAGAAAACGTCCCGCAATGTTGCCAAAAAAATACTCATTTGTTTTTTTTTTTTTTCGATGGCGAATGCAAAGTAAATAAATTTTGTACAAATTTCATTTCATCATCAATTATTTTAATTTTCTTTAACGTTTATTCAAAGTTAAATGCAAATATTTATATGAAAAGCATTTTAAACGGCAACGCCGGCCATTTAAAGAAAAAAGAGAGTAGTACCATCAAGTTTTAAAGGGAAAGATAAGGAACGCTTTGCCGATCTGGGTAATCTGTGTTGTGAATGAAAAGTTTGGAGCACTTATAATTATATTAAAGAGACTATCCGTGTCATTCTGTAATTAAAAATTTTAGAATTTTTAGTATAAGAGATAAGTATTTGAATTTTTTAAGAAAAATATTAAAAAAAAATTAAGAATATAATGCTAAAAACATATTTTAAACTCATTTCCAAAAATTAGACTTATTTTAAATATCACATTTCAATGTATAATTATATATTTATAATAACCACACCCATATTTTTTACATAAATTTATGTAAACTATTGTTTCAAACAAAAAATTTAAGAAAGTGTAATTTAATATTTATAAAATAAACATGATTGTAATATCTTACTTGTTTTTAAACGTATCTAAAACAGACGATTCTGTTATATTATTAGGACTTTTTTTACTGAATTTATCGTTTAAGTAATTCGTTAAGGCTATAAAACAAGCACCAGTACAAAAAGCATCAAATGCCGCATCATGATAATCGTTCGAATCCAACGATAAGTTATCGGCACTTCGAATTTCTGGCAACTTGAATGGTTCATTTCGAATTGTTTCTACAAGATCGCAAAGAACTGTTGATTTAACGACATCTTTAAAATCATCTGATGAAGACAGTAGTTTCGTATCTAACAGACTGAAATTTAGTAGAATTATAGCGAAATTTGTATGGTTTATTTGCAATTTTTTTTTTAAATTAGATTTTTACACTTTTTAATCGTTTGCGTACCAGCGTGTTTTGGAAAAACACGATCGAAAAACGCTAAGAAGTGCGATCGTACTCTTGTTATTATGTGTGGGCATAACAGATATGGCGGACTTTCTTTTTATTTTGATAAAATGCCTTGGATTTTCTCAACATAAAAACGGAAAAGCATGAAAGTGACTCGTGGTACGCAAACAGTTAAATATAATACATTTCCAAAAATATCTTAGGTGTTATGAAAATTAAATGGCTCTTAACAAATTCGTGCCCGCTGACGCGAAATTGCATTATTCAAAATTTCTTTCTTGATTATAATTAACGGTTTACTCCTATTTAAATAATTGCTTAAGTTAATAGAAATAACATTAAAATATTGAAGGATATTAATGGAAATGCTTAATTCATAAATATTCCTACTGAGGCTCTTACTTTGGAAATGTATCCTTTATAAAATCTTTAAATTCATTCAAATCTTTAGGCACAGAAAAAATGAAATTATTTATAAGATGCATCAGATCCAGCAGCATGTTATGACCTAATATTAATTTTTTCTTAAGAGAAAAAAACTAAAATTATTATAATTTATACACAGCTCAAAAACCAATTCAACTAAATTCATAAAAACATAAATTACGCAGTGAATACAATATTCAAAATATATAACATAGAAAATATAATGAAAATTGAAAATATAATGAAATTTTCAATATTAGAAAAAAAAAAGTTATAAATGATGAAACAGTTTATAAAATTTAAAACTGAGAATAAAGTTAATTAAATTGTTTTTGAGCAACTCATTAATGATGATAAAATTTATGTCATTTAAAATTTTAACGAAAATGATGCCGCATAGAAAAATCCGATTAAAATGCGTTTAATAAACGTTTTTTACGAAATAAATATCTGATAAACGTTTGCTTTTGTACACAATTTTTTATCTAGTGAGAAAAAATTAAACACAAGCAATAAAAAATGCATACAGTCGATTCCAGTTAATCGGACGACATCGGAAAGCGATCATTTCGGTCGTAATAGCCAAATGGTCCGATTACACGAACATACCCTACGTTACAAGACCAGACGTAACATATTAAATGTCATTATGATCTTTATTATGCAGCACCCGCGTATGGCGAATATAAAAACAGGAACTATTGATGTTTATGAATTTTATTAATTGAAAAATAAATTTTAAACAAATTCTTCGAAACGATCTACACGATACTCAGCATGCGAAGCACAATAAAAAAAATTCTTATCAAATTCTCGTCAACGTTTGAAAAACTTATCCAGTGTGATCTGACGCATTCTTTTTACGGACTGCACTTGAACAAAATCATGGGACTCATACTTCTTTAGTTCGTTTAAAGGGAATTTTGGTTCTAATAAGCAAATAACATTAGGCTTGTTGTTTCGGTTTGTTTATGATTTGTTTCGGTTCTTTATGATTCGGTCCGAATAAGTGGTTGGTCCGATTAACCGGAATCGACTTTATGTACTTTTTAGCATTTAATAAACGTAAAATATACGATTTTTTTGCAAACATATTTAAATTAAAAGATTTTTTAAATTTCTCCCGATATTATTCATTTATTAGATTGTTAAAAATTAAACCACCTAATAAACGTTTTTTTGCTATAGAGGATGATGTATTTGTTATAATTTAGTCTAATATTTTAATTGATTTTATAGAGCTATCATATAAATAACTAGTCTTTTAATAGTTAAAATATTTTTTAAAGCTGTTTAAATAATTTAAACAGTAATGAATTTCATTTGTAAAAAAACAAATTGCTTTTTTTATTTTGTGTATTTAAAGTTAATATTTGCAGCAGCTTATTACATAAATATATAAAATTTTAATAAGGGAAAACAAAAAAATATAAGGTAAAATAAAAATCAATAAACACATTATCCAATTTAGAGATCTCAAAATGTATCTTCTCTAAAATTTTACCATCACACACATTTTTAAAAAATTAAAGTAAATTTAACAAATAATACCGATTCGGAAATACAATCTATAACTTCAGAAAACCCATAATCTTGTTGTAGAGCATTTAAATCTTCATTGAATTTTTCCTTCTTAAAAGCCTCTTCGTCAGAAGCAGATCGAAGCTTATGAGCAATTAAAAACCGATAATTATCTACCGATTTTGTTTCCAAATAAATTTTACCCTTAAACTGTTCTTCAACGGTTTGATAAATTAATTTGCGTTGAAATGGAGTAGTTTTTTCAATTTTCATTTCGGTTACGTCTTCATTTTTATTAAATTCTTCCAATGATTTTCTAAAAGTAGTTTTGACATTAAATTTCAATAAACATGAAGATCATATGTCAACAGACAAAAATGTCATTTAATTTTTCAACACTTTTCAATAATAAAGTAGCCCGTCAAGCTCAAATTAATCAATTTGCTTTAGCTTAAATTTTATATTTGAAAATTTAAGTATACTAGAAATTATAACAACACTTTTAAGTACGAACTAGACCTCAGTGTTTAGGATGGATATTTTTGAACCAATCGAAACATCTTTTTTAAACTAACAACAGTTTATGACATGCTTATAGTCGCCCGTGAACTACTTTTAACTCAGTAAGGCGCTTTTAAGGATTAAAAATTTGGCTACCCCTGAAAATATACATAAAAATAAGCATAGTATTCATTCGAAATTTCACAAGCCAAACTTTTTATATTTTTTTAAATAAAAATAAAAATCATTTGTATAAAGCCGAAGTTTTAATTTGTTTTTAAAAAGTAAATTGGTGCTAATAAGAAGACGAACAGATCCGCCAAACTGTTGGGCGAGGGGCCGAATAATAATCGTGTTTCTAGGTGTAGATAAGGTCATTCGTGTTGCCGATGTCAAAACTGCATCGGGCGTTTCTCGTGAAGCAGTGAGAAACCTAGTTACGATATTGTCGACATCTCAACGAATTCTCGAGGGAGGATGTTGAGCTACCTGAAGCTCAAAATGTTTATTTTTTCTATTTTCTTTTATATTTTTCTTTTTATTGTTATTTCATTTTACCGTATGCTAACGGTACTATTTCTTTGTTTGTATGTCAGAAAAATAAATAGTATAAGTTAAGACCTAAATCTCAAAAGATCAAATCGTGTTTTTATTGTTTTCACTTTCTGATTTCACGATTGACCTTAGGACGCGGATCGTGATTGACTCGCGATCTTCAAAAACAATTCAGTAAATTTATCGGATCCGGCTCGGAGGACCAGCGAGTGAAAACAATAAAAACTCGATTTGATCTTTTGAGATTTAGGTCTCAACTTATACTATTTATTTTTCTGACATACATTACAAACAAGGAAATAGTACCGTTAGCATACGGTAAAATGAAATAACAATAAAAAGAAAAATATAAAAGAAAATAGGAAAAATAAACATTTTGAGCTTGAGATAGCTCAGCATAAATTCTGGTAATCAAATATAAACTAATTCTTAAAATGGCATTTATTAAACGTTTGAGTACCAGCGTGTTTTAGGGAATCGCGAACGAAATATATCAAAGAGGGCAATCGCGCTCCTACGATTACGTGTTGAAAAACGCCAAGAAACGCGATCGCACTCCTATCATTGCGTATCGACATAGCAGGTTTGTCGGCGATTTTTTTATTTCGGTAAAATGCCTTGGCCTTTCTCAACACAAAAACAGAGGAGTGCGAAAGTGGCCCGTGTTACGCAAACGGTTAAATTTGACAGTTAACTTTAACTTAAGCTCGAAGTAAAAAAACCTTATTTTTTATTTATAATGTTTATGCTCCTAAAGTGGAAAAGTTGTAAAGCCAGTAGGGACTTCTTTTTACTAATAAAATATATAATAAATTCAACAATATGAATTTATCAGATTACATTTTTTTTCAAAATGCTTGTATTCAGTTAACATATTATTTGTTTTAATTCATTAGAGCAGCGGTTCCCAACCTTTTTTAATTATTGTACCCCTTTTCAAGTCAGTTATTTAGTATGTACCTCTTTCTCCTATCAATCATATAAAAATTTCTCTTATTTTGATATTCTATGTTATGAGTATAGATTGAAATCATATCCTAAATTTTCTTCAATAAACAAAAGTGCAATGTTTAAAAATTCTTTTTTTTGTACTGTATGAACAAACAAAATTTGATATAATTTATTTTCAGGATGACAAAAAGATTTTATTCAAGTAATCTTTGCCGCCATTACAGCTTTTTTGGAGTACACTTAAATAATCTATGGCGTACCCCAGGTTAGCAACTGTTGCATTACGGAGATTGGAAGCAAAAATTAGCAAAAAAAATTTTCTATCACAAAATGTGACATATTTTTTTTTCAAAAAGTAACTTTATAAAATTTATACACCAAGAAAAGTCAATTAAAAAGTAAATGTTTTGATTAAAGGTTTACTTTGTCCAATTATACAGGCTTCAAAATATACGATGGACTGAACGCGTTAAAAAATGATTGTTAATTACTATATCGGTACATTACGATGAAAAAATTTCTCTAATTCCAGTATATAAAAAATATTTACATTAATTAAAAAATGTAGCAACAATCGTTTAAAATGACAAAAAAAGTTTTTTTTGATTTTTACTTTAAGAATTGTAAAATTTTTGGCGATTTTTTTCTATACAATATTTGTAAGTCTTTTTTTTAATTATCCTGCTTTGTAATAAACAATTTTTTAAATTTTTGCAAACGCTTACTTCCAAATTCTGTCAGTCACTTTTTAATGAATAAAAAATACAAGCATTTTAATTCAGAAATATGTTCAACTGAATACAATTGTTGTAAAAAAAAAATTGAAATGTAACAGCTTAACACTTTACCGACTGATGGCTGACGCTTAACGGCCAATCGCCTAATAATCGGGTTTTTCCTCAATCCATCATGAAGGCTCATTTATTAATCGTTTATTTTTTCAGAGCTATTTAACAATAACCTATTAATTAGTAACCTGACGAACCCGGCTCAAATACTATTTGAACATATGAAGTGCATAGATACTTCCGTGCGATGGCCTAGACCAGTGTTTCTCAACGTTGAGCCTACGCCTCGTCAGTAGGACATGAAGGTTTATCAGGTGAGCCATAAGGATTTTAGGTAGTCATTTGATCTTTGTAGCAATTTCCAACACAGATTACCCAGATCGGAAAAGCGTTCACTTATCTTTCCCTTTAAAACTTGATGGCACTACTTTATTTTTTCTATAAATGTCCGGCGTTGCCGTTTAAAGTTTTTTTAATATAAATATTTAGATTTTACTTTGAATAAACATTAAGGAAAATTAATAAAAATAATTGATGAAAAGAATTTTGTACTAAATTTATTTATTTTGCAATTGCTGTCAAAAAAATGTTGTATAAAACAAATGAGTATTTTTTGGGAACATTGCATAAGGTTACCTCAAGATATACCACCTTTTTTTTAAATCTTGTACCAACATAAAAGTGAAGGAAAATTAGAAAAATTTTTTCCTTTGCCGATCTGGGCACAGAACAGCAGACATAGAAGTAAAACATCTATTGTTTGCGCAAAAACTAGCTCTTGGAAAACGCACCATGGCCACTACGAGCGCTGCAATATAATCACAAAATAGCAATTGTGAATAAAATATGACGTTAATTGGCTTGTTTCAAAAGTAAGCAGATCACTGATCGCTCAATTTGTAAATTTTGAAGGAATGTATGAAGAATATTTTTGTTTATATACTGAAGTGAAGAATCTTTTACTAATGAAGGAAATACATGTAAACTTTATACTAGTGTTAAAGGGATTGAAAAAAATGAACAGAAAAAGCGAGCAATCAGTGATCTGTTCAATTTTGAAACAGCCCAATAACGACAATTTACACAGAATAAAAAATCCTTAATTTAAAAAAAAATCTACAGTACAGATATGATGCTTTAAAATAATTATTATTTGTTATGTGTTTTTCAAATGCAGCGCCTATAGTAGCTTTAACTCGGATAACAAGCTTTGCCCATTGAGAACAATAATAGTTTTACTTCTGTGTTTGCCGTTTTGTGGATCTGGGTAATCTGTGTTAACAAGCTCGAGGATCACATTAATTATCCTGAATTTACTTGTGTTTTTTTTATAAATTTTCGTTTTTAACATACACACGAAAAGGTAATTAATAATTTAGTCTTGTTGGGCTAAACCTTAGAATTTAAATTTTTTTATAGGTGGGGCATTAGATATTTAGAAACATTTTAGTGGGGCAAGAGCCAAAAGAGTTTGAGAAGTACTGATCTAGACCAAAAACAGTCGGTACCAGGAAGAATATACAATTGAGACGTCGGTCAGCCGTGTGTATGCAACTGAATCGCTACCGGTCGTTATAAGTGTTAACATATTTCTTTACAAGAAATTGGAGCCAAAAATTTACCAGCTACACACAACCAATAATTTTTTTCCCTAAAAAATTTTAAAATCTATAATTTTAATACTCATTTCCCCAAATATTATTTTATGCATTTACATTTAATTACAATTACATTTAAATGCGAATTTTAAATTTATGTTTCATAATATTTTTGACATATGAAATAAATAAAGAAATTACATGATATCATCAATAAACGCCTTTTCGGTATCAGGAACTAAAACAATGTCTTTTGTACTGGTATCGTTATCAACTGATTCTTCAAGTTTCTCTAACTGATTGACGAACTTTTCTTTTGTCATGTATGGAATTCCTTCTTTGAACAATGTATTAAAATCAAAATCAGTTCCAGATAGAAAATTAATGCATGATATTTGTGATGAAAAAGTAAAATCGGCACTTTTAGAGCTCGGATGTGGAAAAATGTAAAAGCCATATGAATGATTATCATAACATTTGTTCTTCTTATCGTATCTATAAAACAAATACAGAATGACATATACAGATGCGTACTAACTAAAAGTTATCAGCTACTTTTAATTTATATTAAATGAAATTTTACTTTTATTCAAAATTAGTATTCCGCATATAGAACCCAATATAATTAAAATTGCAAATAACGTCAATATTAAAGCTAATAAGTTCCAGAATTAAATCCGGTGTAGAGTAAAATAAATGTAAAGTTAGCGTATTAAAACAAGCTAAACTAATTAAATTTGTAAAAAAATAACTTATTTTGCTTTTGAATAAGAAGAAAAAATCATTATTATTTTTTGGACTAAAAAATATTTTTGAAAAAGAAATAAAAAAAAATTGAAATGGTTTTTCAGATGAAATCCAAAAAATTTCTACACAGATTACATACATTTGTAAAAAAAAAATTCAATTGCAAGTATAAAACACTTGGAATATTCAAACACCTCTTTTACTCATATTCACATTACTGAATACAGACATAACATATTTTAGATTTTGGTTCCGTTCAAAAATTTGGATCTAAATAAAAAAGATAAAAAAAACTACACTTTTTGTTCAGAATTTTTTTTAATAGTTCAAGCCGTGTTCAATTATTTTTTAGGTTCTGCACGAAACGCCATTTTTTTACTTCGTTTTGATCTTTTTTTTAGGTAAGTTTTATACTAGATCAACTTTAGACTACATTAAAAAAGCTACACTAATTATAGATTATTATACACTACATACTAGAACAAAATCTTAAATATAATCATTGTAAAAATAGTGAAGAAAGTCATCATATAATATAATAAAATCAATAACTGACTCAATATCTAAGATGGTAATAAAATTTTTAGAAACGTCAAAATTTTGAAATATTTTTTTACACTTGCACTTTGAAAAATCTTATAAAAAATATGGTAAAAAATACTAATATTTAACACAAATTAGATGCAACATCTAAATGAGAGTTCTAGTATCACGATTATCGGCTACTGACGGATGGGGGTTTGGAGGTCCTGATGAGGTATATTGAAGTAACCGAGGACCAGTGACTCAAACTGATTAAGCCAGTTTCTAGGGTCTTCCCCTTAATTTAATTCCTATTGGTGTATTAAGGAATTTTTTCGGTAGTTTTCACTTGGGGCGCGCTTACAACGTGACCATATCATCTCAGCAGCAACTTCTCAAGTTTAAAAAAGTAACATAACAAAAATGTATTTTAATATACCCGTCAAGAAGACAGATTTCAGTAAAAATAGGTTAAAAGCTCTATTCAGTCTAGTGTTCAACCCTTCTAAAAAGGGGGATAATTTAGAATTCACTTGTGACCAAATGGCAGCTAGCTATATTCGAATTGTTGTTTTCTATATCTAAAAATTTCCTAAGCATATTAACGATCATATGAATTTGGAGTTATTCAGTAGTTTCCAATATGTTAAAAAATAAATGAAATTACTTAAAAATGCTTAAACCAAATTGAAGTATTAAGAATTCACGGCTACCGTTGCGAACTTTTACGAAGTATTCTTCGACAGTATCCAAGTTGCAAATTGCCTCACCAGAACTCACGCCACTGAATTCCGAATCAATCGCTAAGAAATCAGATTCGCTTATTTGTTTTTTTATGTTGGGTAACAAGTCCCAAAAATCTAGAAAAACATAGCACTGTTTATTATGATTCAAAATTATAATTTTTTACTTAATTTTGTTACTTTCATTTCGTCCAAATTTAACTTAAACCAAAATTTCAGCTGTGATCTTCACACATGTAACAAATTTAAATTTACTGATACAGACCAAAAAGAAATGCAAATAAATCAAATGCGCATTTCGAAACTGAATAATTCACAGAGCAAACAACTTTTGAAATTGAAATCACAGAACAACTTTAGCTATTCGTTTGCAATAAGTCTGTCCCGAACAAGACAATTTTACGTCATAGCTACTTAGAATTACTCAGCTTCTATGTTTTTGTACAAGACCGAGTAAGTTTTCAAAAATACTTTTCAACTCTGCCCAAACAGGACAGACTTTTTGGACACGACTATATATAGAATGAGAACCGACGTTGACTTTGTTTAGCGCGGCCTTACAGAATTGCAGCATTTTTATTTCTCCGAAAGAGAAAAAAA
>AGDA01063309.1:0-12361 GCA_000281935.1 Mengenilla moldrzyki | reverse complement strand
TATTTAAAATAATCCTAAATCACGTAGTTATCTCTAGCTACGTTGTTAACACAAATTACCCAGATTGGCAAGCGTTCGCTTATCTTTCCCTTTAAAACTTAATTGTGCCACTTTACTTTATCTGTATTCAATAAACATTGTTTAAAATAATTTTCCTACAAATATCTTTATTTTGTCTCGATAAGTATCAAAGAAATTTAGAAAAAAATTCATAAAAACATTATTGGCTATATTTATTTCTTCTGCAATTGCTGCTGAAAAGGAGCTTAGGCAAAGTGGCCACCTTGTAGAAATGTCCCATTTTTTAGTCAATTGAACTACTAATGGGACCACATAATATTTAACATAAAATAACTCTATAAAGTAATCGGAAGGTACTTAAAATTAGGTCCGAATTTCGAAATCAAAGTGACAAATAAACATTTATAGCAACATAAACGTTCATTTTGGTATTATAATTTGTGTATTTTTTAATAGCCTATTTAATTGGGTATTAAGTGGTATTACTCAATATTCCGTAAGATCATTTGCAGTGTCTAAAATAGAGTTCAAACTAAAGTGTTTTTTTCATAGACTAGATTTTTGCGTTAAATAGAAAGAGAGATATTTGCTAGGTTAACAAATTTTGGTTATATAGATAGATAATTTAATGAGATTTCCGGCAACATGAAAGATATTGTGTGAAAATTGATCTCTTATCAAATAGGAGATGTTAAATAAGGCAAAAAAATGAAATTCTAGGAATTTTATTAAAAAAGATTATATAATTAACTCAGTCCGATTGAATCCGTTTTTGTTTCTCAATAGTAGAATTGATATGCTATCAAACTGTCTAAATCGATTGGACGATAAACTTTTTGTATCGGTAGAAATGGCGCGAAAACTGTACAACCAAAATTTAAAATCATTTTAAGTAGTAATAATAAGGAGAGAACCTACTGGGACTAAACGTATGGTTAGATTTCAGTAGAATATTTATTGGCGTTTAAAATAGTATACGTCATTTTGCAGTGTTACGTTTTTTACCAGTTAAATTAAGACAAAATACAAAATGTCCATATTTTTATTATTTTGTGGTTATTTACAGAAGAATGACAATTACCAATTCTGAATCATTACTGATTTTAGATAACTCAATTCAACATCTTTCTATTGGCATAAGGCAAATGCTGGGGAAATTTTTCGTTTTCTCTTAAACATGGATGAAATTAATTGAGCAAAAGATTTGTTTGCTGCATTTTTGTGCAAAATGAAACAAAGAACCGCTGTAAATGCAAGATTGATAGCTAATTTAGTTAGATTCTTTAGCTGGCGATCAAGAAACGCTAATTTCCTTAATGGGAAATATTTTTCATCGAATACTAATCTAGTTAAGATATTTTTGTGCCAATAAAAAAATCAATCAAGCTGTTCTATTCGATTTATTCCCAAATTTCAGTTTTTGCGAATTGAAGAGTGAGTCATGAGTCATAAGCAATGGTGAGTTACCAAACATGCGCCTTTGATGCTTTTTAAGCAAAATAAAGAATAAATTAACATTGTACTTTTGTAAATTTTGTAACTGATTATTTAGTTTTCATTATATGGAATTCTTGCATTGTGTTCAAAACAAGCATTACGTTGAAGCTACTCCGTCACATTCTCCAGGATAAATTCGGTGCCCGAGCAAGGCTTATTATGGCAAAGTAAAAGTCCTGTATACTACACAACATTAGAACACTCCTGAAAAACTTGTATAACAACTGTTGATTTCCTAACTATTTAACAACAGTAAGAGCTAAGAAAAACATATTAGTGATTTTTTTTAATGTAGACATTATTTGACAAATAATTTACGAATTTAACCCCCCCCCCCTCAAACATCACATTGTATATTTTAAAACCCTTTAAGTCCAAAAAATATTTTTCTAAAATTAATTGAAGGCCAATAAGTCTTAATTTCTTATAGAGCACTATGAAACAAGTACATACTTTGATAAATACTTCTCTTCCTCGCATTCATCACCACCAGAAATATCTTGCGTCCGCCAAAATTCCCGCCATAATGTTTCGATTGTATTAAATTCTAGATTTAAAATGGCATCAAGAAACGCTTCACAATGTTCACGATATATTGATCTAAATTGGAAATAAAATTTACGACTTTAATAAAACAATAAAAATGTAACGGAAAATTACATGCAACATAGCAATATAAAAAATAATACTTTAAAGTATCCACGTCCTCTAAAGTACAATCGATTGGTAAGTTTTCCGAATAGAAATCAATATCTGGAAAATCTGGAATTGCACCCGATCCATCACCCAAATAGTTTTGATATTGTAACGGTATAATTGTTTGGTCTGTCGACTGAATAGCATTTTCGGAATTTTTCTTTTGATTTCGGTTATTGGAATTCTGATTTGTACAGCTTCGATTTGTATTACCATTAGTATTCGGTGACACATTATTGTTAGTTGTCTGCTGTGGCTGCGAATTAGTATTGTATCCTTTCGTATTATTGACACTATTTGTGTCATCTTTAACATTATTAAGCGAAGAGTTCGGCTTAACACGTATACCATAATAATGGTATTTAGAATTACCACGGGTACCTAAGCGTCGTGTTCTCAAACCCAAAAATATTGAGCGAATCAATTTTCCGAAGGAAGCCGCGTTCACCGGTTCCAAACTTTGCTCACGGCAATGCCTCATGTAATGAAAGTATAACAATGATCTGGGCAGCGAAACGCCTTCAGCTGTTTCATAATTTTCAATTAACCATTGCACCTATAATTTTCAGATTAATTTAATAAACAATAAATAAATATATTATAAAACATTGAAAAATTTGAAGAAAAAGCAACTTTTGTATTTTTGTAGCGACTTCAAACATGTTTAAATAAGAAATCATTACAATATGTAAGGAACATTAGAATCGCTGTGTTCGAATTATACTACTATAACGAATAGTAAAATTTTTTACGCGATAACGATAAAATTATCGCCAACGTTTGAAAATTTAGATACTTATTTACGTTTAAAGAACTAAATCTTAATATTTAATATTATAAAAATCAGAAGCATGAAGTAAAAATTTAAAAGCAAATCACATTATTTGCTTCATAATTAACAAAATCGTAAATTTTTCAATACACCCAAAATTTCCGTGACACCACCGTATTCGATTTCATTTCATTTTCATTTCACCGTATTTCATTTTTTATTTCCATAAAATGTTCTGCTTTAAATGAGATATATCAACTGTTTAATAATTAAAATAATTATGGCATTAATAAGCCCTAGCTTACAGTTGCCGGTGAGACTCTTGTAGCATGTCCAAGAAGACTAGTGGTGGAGTTATTGGAACTGTCATCCGATTTAACTGAAACCATTAGCGAGCTTGGTGTTTGATTCAACGGAGCATTTGTGAAAATTTGTTCAGAAACTAGACTACGATTATTAGCAGTTGAAGCCAAAGCAGTGGCAACCACTGTATTTTCATCAACCGAGTGATGTACTAGATAATGTGTTCCTGTTGTGGTCGAATACGCAATAGGTGTGCCATTCGCTGGAACAGCATTTGTTGCTGTATTAGATACCACAACACTTTTACCATTTGCCGTTGAATTGAAATATGAAGTTGACTGTGTTCCATTCGTGTTATTCGTATTGGCAGCATACAAAGCCGTAGCGTCGGTAAATACTCTATATCTAAAAACGCAACAATATGAATGTAACCAATAATATGTCAGTCACAAATCAACTTTAAAATCCATATCGAAAATTTTAACAATTTTACATCAAATACAAAGCTTACTTAAAATATTTAAAAAAGGACGAATATATTTATTATTTTTAATTTAATTTGCCATTTTAACTATTTCTTTTTACGTCATGAGCTTTAAATAAACAAACTTTAACTACTACTATTACTATTAACTTTGTGCGGGAGGAGAAATAACTAGGAAGCAATAAATTTGTGATAATAATTGGTTCTTTCTCACAATTCAAGCATTTTTATCAAATTCGCCACTTTGTAACAAATCGAAAATGAAAAAGAGCAAATTACGTATGTATATGCGGGTCGCCTATACAATAATATTTCTTTTAAAACAGTAATATTAAATAAAAGTTGCGTACATATACAACAGAAACAAATTTTTATAAATATAATATATATAATATATATATAAGCCTAATTCTTTGCGTCGGAACGCTCATTTATTGTCAATTTGAAACTAAATTTGAATTTTCTACGAATTTTCAAATGAAAATTGGAATCTCCAAACGCACACAGGATGTTTTTTAGTCGATGTTTCCAGACCATTTGATATTTTACCATGAAGTGGGCTGTGGCCGAAACGGATACAACTATCGCTTCTAATAAAATAATAATGATAAAAGATGGCATCACAACAATTTCAATTAAGAATATTTTTTACTGAATGATTAAATCAATTTTTACTATTCTTAAATTTAGACTTCCTTAAGTTCATTGAAAGCTCATGAAGTAATTATAATTAGTTTTTCATTTAAATATATCAAACAAAGTTTCTTAGTAATGAGATATTTTATAGTCTCAAAAACTTTTATGTAAAATTTTTTTTACAATTTTTAAAGCGTACATAATATTTATAAAATCGATGTACGTCTTTCAAAGAATTAATTATGGAAGTTACAAATTAATACAGTTAAAATATAATTGAAGTATGCAATATTTAATAAAAATTCATATAGTAATTTACAAAAAAACCGTCAAAACTTAATAACAGGAAAACAAATTTGATATATAGCATGTCGCAAGACTTCAGGTTCGATTCTGATCAATAATTTTCTTTGTTAATTATTAAAAAAAACTCCAAACTTTTTAGTAATCAAAAATATAGTACCGTAATACTTTTTATTAGGCAAATAATAAAACT
Organism: Mengenilla moldrzyki; assembly: GCA_000281935.1. NCBI lineage: Eukaryota > Metazoa > Arthropoda > Insecta > Strepsiptera > Mengenillidae > Mengenilla > Mengenilla moldrzyki. The sequence continues at coordinate 7,456 of AGDA01063309.1, read as the reverse complement.
AATATTGTTATTTTTATTGGATATTGTACTATTTTTTCAATACAACCTTTCGAATATTTAAAACATAAACAAATTTATATACTTTAAACATAAAGCAATTGTAAAATTACAAATCGTATAAAAAGAAATACTTTTCTTTTGATTTTAGCGAAAATTATTGTATAATAATGAAATTAATTATTTAAAAATTACTTTCCAAAAAAAAAAACGTTTAATGTTCAAAATGAATTCAATTATTTAACTCTTTCAATACTGCGGGGATATATCAGTCCTAAATAATGTTCAAAAATTACTAGGATATATTTATCCCATAATTAAACTATTACAGACATATATGTGTCCCAAGGCATTTTTTCAAGTACCATATTTTCTAAAAATCTGAAATTGTGCAAACACTTTCTTTTAGTTATTTACAGCACATTTAGTTAAATTATACAGAAATATCTTCACTGGTCAAAAGTCGTACTGAAGGAGTTAAATAAAAATTTTAGTTAAAAAAAGCGTCTTTATAGACCTATTGCTTTTTAAAGTATTTATTATTACGTTTGTGTTTTATACATATAAAAACATATTTTCGATATGAACTTGAATAGTTTGATTTAAGACTATTAATTTACTAGCTGCATTCTAGATTCAAATTTTAAATTCTATTAATGTAAAATGTTATGAAATGGCAGCTACATGTTGATGTAAGCGTTAAAAGATGTTTGCAAAAATATCATTTATGCATATTCATCTTAAATTTATCTTGTATCAAATTTAAATATAATTTAAATTAAAAAAAATATTTTTTTAGTTGACACTACGATTTTATTGAAATCGACAAAAGTACATTGAATTTTTTTTTCAATTTCGTAAGTAAACGAATCGATTTTTAGGGCTTTGAAATAATTTAGAGAGACTTTTTAACTCTAGATTTACTTGAAATTATTTTTCGAATGCAACCATTATAAAAAAAAACCAACATTTGATTTTGACTATTTGAATTCGATCCAGTTGAATATAAATCAGATGAATCAACAAACTGAACATGAAATCCGCTATTTTGTGCTGAGCCGTTTCCTTCATCCGGATTAACTTAAATAATAATTTATTAACATTTAATTAAATAAAATTGACAAAACAGCCATTTTTTATGTGATTCGATAGTCGAAAAAGTCACGAAAAACTGATTTCCGGCTAATAACATGCACAAACTTTATTTACATTCATAATATACATTAAAATATTTAATCAATATCAGTTAGAGTAAATTGATTTCAAAATATAAAAGAATTATAGATGGGGAAGAAATGAAATTATGATAACATTCAACTGAAATTTAATTTATTAAATTACTTGAGAAAATATTTGTATGTGGAACATATTTAGTTCTTGTTTAAAAAAGTATGTAAAAGTAATACATTTTATGTAAGAATTCATTTAATTTTAAAATATTAAACATATGTAGTCTTAAGATGCCCTCAAGGAATCAGGATTCGAGTATTTATTGCATATCTTTTTGATCAATACATATGCATTTTTGACTTCATTTGCGAAATTAACGTACATAATACAATATAAGCTTTCATTTCATTAGAACCTACAGGAAACAGTCTTTAGTATTTTTTGCTACACAGTTTTCTTTTTCTATAACTTTTCAGGCGTATATATTCGTCTCTTATACTACAGTGTCCCAAAAACCTTCATTCATGACCTTTTTTTAAACGTTTAAAGACGTAGGATTATCATCTAGGTTTTATAGATTCAAAGGATTAATTCTAGCAATTAAATAAAAACTTTTTACTTCGGCTATATTTTCTTTTTCTTCCCAAATGTATTCCTCTAATAATGGCCCACGACATTCCTTATCACCGTTCGATAGATCTCTGGTGCGTCTTTGAGACCTTGATGTTACATTACAGCTGTCTTATTTTTTCGATTCACTATTGACTTCACCATCTTAACTTTACAAAGTTAAGTCAAAGTCAAATTTCTCAAAATCGCCTTTATTATAACTTTCGTTATTTTTATCATAAAATGTATTCCTTATGACTGAGATAATAGAGAAAAACTGTAATTACACCTTTTATAATCACCCATACAAACTCCGGGGAAATAACATCTTAGTCACACCATCTACTCCTAGGGGAAACAAGTGTATGACGTGTTTCAGACATCAAATGTACGCAAAGGATTAAAGTTTTTCTTTTATCAAATGGTAAAAAAAATTTCTAACATGTTTCCAAAATAATTGTATACTGACGGGAATTTGCGTCACTCAAAAATCTTTCGCTTGTTACAGTTAACGCGAATTATTTTGCGATACGTTTAGAGAGACGCGGAAATATTAAACTCTTTTTATAATTACTAACCCTTTCCAAACAAGATTAAAACAAAAGATTTAACACAGATTTATTAGGCTTTAAATTTTCACTACTTTTTTTTCGCAAGTCGAGAATAAAAACGACAAAAGAGACGGGCGCGAATATGTTAAAAAACATGTTTTTATCAGTAATATAAAATAAAGTATGTTACAGAGCACTTTTATAAAGCGTTTGTGTAACATTAACATGTGTATAAATATGTTGCAACACGCAGAGGGGTTATCATACTAATAGTGTGATTTTTATATTCGAATTAACTTATGTAACTCATTTATCAAAAGTCTGCACTTATCATAGAATAGGGCACAGAAAATGATTGATAAGACAAATGCATGTGATTCTCATTTGTAAAATGAAGCTGAACACTAATATAGATTTAAACCCAAACATGCGGAAGATATTTACCGGCAACGGAAATAAATTGATTAGAAGTTGCCGTCGCCTGCGGCGGTGACGGCGATGAAGTGGACAGCACGCCACTAGATTGTTCACAATTTTTAACCGTATGAGAATGCGTCTGCTGCCGCACAACCGAATCGTCAGTAGCAGTCGCTGTGCCAATCAAAGAACCGGTCTGCGTTGTCAATACTAGCAACTGTTGCGACTCAGCAGTTGGCTGTAAAACAACTGTCGTCGCAGCCGTTGGTATCGTGTGTTTAGCTGCGCTAACCGCAGTACGATTACTTGAAAACTGCACGGCCGTCGTCATACTGATTATTCAGCGATACCGGTTGTGTGCTGCAAAGCCGGCATTTGATCGCACAGAATCCACCATGACTTCACAAATCCACAAAACAACTAATCGATATCTATAGCTGCCCAGTTATGATCGCAAACCCGTTTTGTTTGGTAATTTGACCACTTTGCACTTTGTGCAAAAAGCAGAGAATGAAATGCAGCGCCATTTATTTACCAAATAGTTTGTAAATTTCCAGTAATTTTATTAGATGCATTTGAAGTTGACTGATAATCACTCACTAAGATTTCACAAGTTTCAATTTTATTTCTCCATAAACGATCGATCAATCGAGCCGCTGACGCCATGGCGCGAATTTTCAAAAAAAATATACAATGTTGCCAGTTTAATTTTTTGCAAATTTCTAGTTTAAATGAAAAATTCCTTTTTAATTTCTTGGCATGATAAAATTTTACACTAAAAAACATACCACTTAGGTATCCAACGAATTACATCTTAACGGACAAAAGAAACGCACACTTTGGACACATCACACAAAAAGAAAAATTGGAAAATATTTTAAAACGTGTATGCACCTTGCGAACCATTAATGCAGTAAAATGTTGAAATTCAGAGTTGTTTCCGTTTTTAATGCTTTAGAAATCATTTAAAACTATTGTTAACTTCCTAGTTGATAGAATCATGAAGAACATACTTATAAAAATGGTTGAAAACAACCCTATAGTCAAAAAACATTCTTTAAGCACCGTTCTCAAGCGTTTCCATTAAATTAAAACTTTTTACAGTGTTTTAGCTTATCAATTGCCATAAAAGCATCTAAATAATGCTTATATATATATATAATATTATAATGTTTAATTTTATAACTATTATACTCGAAAACCTTCATCACAACCCGATTAGGCGGTTTTATCACATAATATTAGTTATGTAATACATCACATATAACAACAATGTTACTGTGATATTGTAGTAAAATACTTAATTGTCACACAGTTTTTATTACAAAAACAATATTATGCTTATTTCTAAAAATATATTACTATAATGGTTACAAAATTGCAATAATAGTTTTGCTATTATATAATAGTAACCAAATTTTCTAACATCCATTTCGTTATATAGCGGTTATATTATTAAAATTATGGATATAATTTATTCATGGTGAAAAGATAGGAAAAAAGCTATAATAGTTGTAAGTAAAAAAAATTATATCATAGTGATAACGAAAGCTATAACTGTGATAAATAACAAACTTGTATCATAATGAAAAACGCAACTTCTAAAACGCTTTTAATGAAAAATTCTCGCTCAGTTTGAAATACTTACTTTAATATTTTTATATAGAAAAATATGTACTTTTTTCCACTACCATACTCGCAAAAATGACTGTTTAAAGCGAGGTACGTATGTTTTTCCCAAAATTTAAGATTTCAATACTTAATATAAGAATTTTTTTCTTAACGTTAGAAAATAATGTTTTTAAAATTACAGGATTTATAATTTTAAATAATTTTCTAAAAATGAGATTTTTTTACTAATTATACGAATTTTTTCATTAGTTTTGTGAAGTATGAGAATAAAGCTAAATTAAACTTAAGAAGAAAAAACACTTGCCAAATGTAACGGAAAATCGAATTCCTTTAAAATAAATTTCTTTCTTGTTATTTAAAGCAGTTCATTTTTAACAGTGCATATTTTTATCCCTCTTTTTTGACATCCCAGATCACTTTTCACAGTAATATTAAAGTGATTAATTTATCACACATTGATTCACATGGGATGTGTATTATTTTATCAATATTTTATTAAATATTAATGGCATAGATATCTTTTATGAAATTAAATACAAGAATATAATAAAACCATTTATCGATTCATACAACTAAAAAAATTCGGATCCCACACTATACAAACTAGATAATCAGTTTGATTTTTTTGAAATATGTTATGAGTCTTGAAATAATTATGTCGAAAAACAATGTACTTTTCCTTGTAAAAATTAAAACATTTTACATTTCTCTAAAAAAGCAAGCTATCAAAATAATAACGAAAAAGTGTATTTTGTTTGTAATTTAAAACTTATAAAAAAATGGTACACATAATTAAAATTAACAACGTTTGCAACAAATATAATGTAAGAAAAACGAGTTTTAGCGAGAAAACTGTTCTTAAAAAATAAATCACAACTGTGTAGCTGCGTTGGATTGAAGAGAGGCGTTTGTTTGAACGGCAATTGTCCGCATGAATTTGGGTAGCGTCTGAGTCTGTGCCACCTCCAACTTCCGATATCGTCCTTTGTTACTTATCAGTTTTGAGTAATGATCATTGCACATTTTAACATGCTCAACTAATTTATCATCTGTTTCAGGGACCGAAAAACCATCAATACATTCGAACAAAACGACCTCAGAAGTTTCACTTAATACAATTTTAACCAAATCCGTACTTTTGCCATAAGATTCACATGATACTTTACAAGTTTCTCCAGTGTCAGTTTTCTTACGTATTAAATCACTTGATACTTTGGTATCATAGTCGCTAAGTTGTTCACTTATGTCCTGTCCTAAGTATCGCAAAGGATCTGGAGTAACATCAACACCATCAATGAAAATCTTCTTTTCATCATAGACCGGAGGTTTTTCTATTTTTACCATTTTCGAGCGTTAATACGCGTGCGTTAAATTCGAATTTGAAACTTCACGTGTGATTAATGCCATCGACTTCTTTAATTTTCCGTTATTATTGTACGACAACGGATTCAACAAAACGATTTCGATGGAAGTTTATTAATAACTGGATCAGTTATTGGCGAAATTTGTTTCGTGATTATACAGATTCTATTCGGGAAATAAAAAATGATGCGATTCGGCAGCCAATTAAGTCAGCTGTGATTATAGCTAGTCTTTCAGCGCTTGGTTATTGTGTGCATACAAACCCAACTGAAATTGATTTTAATGATTATTTTGTAAGGTATTCATAAAATATTTGTACTTTATACATGCCGCATTTCAATCACGTATGCTGCATTCAATAAATTTGCTCGAGTACAATCTAGTACACTCTCGTCGCCATTTTTCTAATCTACTCGGTTCAAACTTTTTTTTACTTTAACTGAGCAGTAATAAAAGTGTTCAATAAATACGTCAAATAGAAGCGGAAAAGTATAAAATAAAAATTAGGGTAGAACGTGGAAACGCTGTTCTTTACTCGACACCCTTTTATTTTAAAATATACAATCCAGTATCACAGAATAAGTTTAAAAAAATCGTGGATTTATTGTAAAAAAATTGCTTATTAAAGGCATTTTTTGGTGACATAAATTTTTTAAAAATTTCACGATTTTTGTGAACTTTTAAAGAACATTTCTTTGGCGAATACAATTTAAGTTTTATGGGCGAAGACAAAACAAAAATTTTTACAAAAACGTGAATCTCGAAAAGAGAAATTTAAGAATTTACTTTTTTATTCTCTATACATTTTTTTTTAAAATAACGGTTACAGAATTTTGTAGAAATTGAAATCAAATTATGATAGGCGTTGATTTCATTGCGGCAGTTAACTTTAGTTCCCAGAATAAATGATCGAAATGTTATGATGAATCACCTATGCGGAGGAAGTAAGTCTCCGAATGCTGTTCGTGAGAACAGAAAACAAAATTTTTCTAAAAAAAGGAAGATCTTTGAAACTGTAAACAAAAACAAAACTTTAAATATTTATAATATTAGTAATATTATTAGTAATAATAATAAGGTCCAAGTTATTAAAAATTTGAACTTAAAAAGAGTTGATAAGAATTCATTCATTCGGGTTCTAATGTTTGTATTGATCATTTTTTGTCTCAAAAACCTGCGAGTGCGATTAAGACCGTTGTATTAGAAAGTTTAGATAAATTGAGTAGCCAGCGAAGCCGCGTCGAACCACATTCGACTGTCAGAACAATCAAACTACCGATCGACAAATTAATAATCGATTCGCTAACATCTAACACAACCGTTTTAGATCACATTCAACGCAATCAATGAGCTTCCTGTCGAGTGACTTTTCCGGAATCTGCATCGATTCTTTCGTTGCAGAAGCGGTTGTAAATTTTTGATGGTTCGCACAGTGACATAGAAACCTATCAATCCGGGATTTAACTTTTTACCCGAATGCACTTAATAGCATATTTGATGACAGCGAATTACTTAGTCACCTCAGAGGATAAGTCAAAACTTTTTTTTAAATTTTTTTTAATAAGAAGAAACAGTCTTCTAAATAGTGTGTAGTAAACACCAATTTTAATTTTTAATTTTTGATTTTAAATCTTCTGTAATCATAGATTAAGTCTCGTATTCCTTTCAAAAATAATAAACTAAATAATTTGTCTACCTAAATGCGTGCACCTCATAGA
>AGDA01063257.1:0-18218 GCA_000281935.1 Mengenilla moldrzyki | reverse complement strand
TCGCCGGATATTACACAATAAAATATTATTTCCAATAAAATTTTGAAAAAAAAAATTATTTAGATTTTTAGAAGTAATTTAAGTACATATGGAAGTTTATTTATGTTCAATAAATATTTAAAATAAGTAAATCATTAAAAATTATTAAAAGTAACTATTTCTAATAGTTATTCTATCACTACATGAAGTAATTAATTTAACTATTTGTAACTGTTAAACAACTATTTCAGTGTATCTATTAACAAAAAAAATAGCCAATAAAGAGTTAATTTTATCAATGCTTTTTTCTTTACGTATTTAAAAAACCTAAAACGATTTGTCTCAAGTTTACGATGAAAGTTACTTTTGAATGGAAAATTAAGGACAAAAAAATATTTCTTTTTTTTCTACAAGCGAATTCAACTTAAAAAAGCACCCTGTATAAAAGTGCTTTTTACTAAAAAAACATTATTTACAATATTTGTTTACATTGTACATTTAATATAAGTTCTTTGACTCTCTTTCGTACAAAGATCGTTTAAATCAATGTATTCATTATTTTTGCATAAAGTTACAAATAAGCATTAAATGTGAATTAATTAGTATAACGATATCATTATCTCATCCGAAAAAAATGCAAAAGGCAAGAAAATGAGCAATTTTTCACAATTTTCACAATACTATGAAGCTTGCGAAGTGAGGGTGCGGCTAACTGCATGCGGCTATTGATTTACCCTCAACATTTTCAACGTTTCGTCGTTTCTGTCGCGTATTTTCAGCATATATTTTTGCACAAAATTCATTTTTGCAATAATCAAATATTAAAATTCTTTCCTAATCTAACACATTTCTCAAAAATAATAAGCATCACTTTTTATGTGCATGCACATATATCTTGTTAATCAACGCTACCTCTTAATTACTGTAAACAAACATAATATGATATAGACAGTCCTAAAAGAAGCTTCTTTATTTATATACTCTTAAAGGGTTTTGAGATTTCAAACAAATTAATCATATTGAATTTCTTAAATTAGAAATAATCAGAAATTTGCATATGCTACTTCTACACTTAATACAAGATGTAAATTATTAATAAGAGATAATTTATTTTTCTCCATTGTTAGATTGATAGCAATTTAAAAAATAATTCTTCTTTTTAGCGTTTCAACCACACCCTGAATATAATTCATACCGAAAATTAAAATTCTTTTTCCCTTTGTTCGATTTTCTTATCACTTTATTTCAGTAATGGTTATTAAAGAACAACAACCAAAAATTATTCGACAATCGCTAAAGTGTAACATATAAGTAAAAACAATTACCTTATTAACATAGTCACCCTACGGAACTTTTGATACAAAGCTTCTTTACATTTACACAGCATATAAAAGTTAACTTATATATTGAATGAAATATCAAGTAAAAAAGTAAAAAAACACAATTTAGTCTTATTCTCTTGAAACCGAATAAGGGTACTTAAGTGAAATTATCACTTGTAAATTTGCCAAAAAAAATACGCGGAACTTTTTCTAATTTCAACACTCGAATTTGTCCGCGTTTAAAAAACAAACTCGACCAAGAAAATAACGCGTTCCATTTATGCTCGAACTAAAAAATTATATCAAGCCGAAATCACAACAGAGTACAGCAATAAGTAATTTAGAGTTCGGTACTTACGCTAATTTTATTTTTTATCAATAAAAAGTACATATTCACCCATACGACGACTTATCAAGTTTTGTTAGGGAACGCAGGAAAATTCGGAATTTTCTTCTTTTCTCCATACATTTTTTCTAAAGACAAGCGCAACCAGGAAAACCGGGAATATATATTAAAAAATAGGGCTGCAAAAAATGCCAAGATGAATTTTCTCCTATGTACGTGCTATTACATATGATCTTCGAACTTAAATAAATAAAGAGAACGCACCAATATATAATGATAAGATAACAAATTAATACAACGAACATTTCATGGAGGAAATGTAAATTAAAATACATATTTTAAACACAAAAAAAGCTTTATTGACTTTTGTAAATAAAATAATAAATACACATGATTGTAAGCAAATCTAGCTACCAAAAAAAGCTTAAATAAATCAAGGGCATATAGAATTTTTTTTTATAGTTATGGGAAAATGGTGAAAATTTTGATCTTTCTATTTTCGTTTCTTTTTCTAAAAAATAAAAAAACTCTCATTTTCTAAAAAAAAATTTTATATGTCCAGAGAAACCCATAATAAATACTATTAATTTTCTGCATAAATAATAATATTGTATGTGTAAAAACTAATTAAAATTAAAAAATATGAAGGCTTATATAATAAATTTATATAAAAATTTTGTTATTGTTTGTTAAATCTTTTTTAAAAAAAAAGAAACTAACAAAATTATGTGAAAAAGAAAATTAATCGACAAATGCTCCCCTACGATGTAGTCTCCAGAATAAGGGGTGCCTTTGAAGTTAAACTTTTCAAGAAGTTTTAAGAATTAAAAAAAAAAAAAACTGGAAAAAAGAGAAATCGAAATTCGGTAAAAAAAATTAAAAGCGGAAAAAAAGAAAAAAATTTATGGAAATACTACTTAAGCCCTTAATTTAATTAATCACGGGTAAGAAGATATTCTGCTTTTAAAATATAAAAATTGGGGTCTGATTTTTCATAAGGATTTTTCTGGTCTATCGAATATGTTTCTGTAAGATTGAAGTCGCTTTAAAACATTTTCTAATGTTCTTTTCAAAAATCTAAAATAATGACATGGAAATCATTTTTTGAAAATTTCGTAAGTTGCGAAAGAACAGTAAGCTTTTTTTGCAAATAAACAAATATTAAAACATAATCCGCAAAAATCCTATCAGTGATTTTTCCTAAAAATCGCATCAACTAACAAAAAAACACTATTTGCTAATCAACACAATAGCAAAGTTAACGATTGCTAATTAATTGCAATTTTCCATATTGAAGAAAATCCACACGATGAATTTTCCTTTCCGGAAAACAGCATACAAGTATCCTTTAAAAAATAATGAATTAATTATAAGGTTGACACTTAACTGAATTATTAAATCTAATATGAATATATCTTAATTGGATTTCAAAAATTTATAAATATGACCAAAACTATTTAAATTGAGTACATAATATAATTAGCTGTAAAAGCTTATGTTAGAAACTAATTGCACATATAGTTATTTATGCACCATAATTTTGTATATTAGCGTTTATTTATGTTAATGAAGTAAATGTATGTATAAATAGCAAAACAATTGTTGATTTCACACTAGTTTAAAGAAAAATATAAGACGTAACTAGAAAATTAGTACTTTTTTGGAGCTAAGTTTTTCTTAAAAAATATTGTCACAAGAAGGAACATATCTTAAACTATTTTTGCACATTACTTCTACCATTACTGAGACACTTGTCATAGTGGTTGATCAACTTATTTAATCTTCCTTCACAAAGCATTCAATAATACTGCATACTGAAAACCATTTCATTGTGTCTGTCTTCACAATTTTTTTTCAATTTTCTTCAGCGTGGTACTTTTTAGATACGCCTTGTAAGCAGCTTTTTGAATACTGGACTTCTCTCGAAGAAGTAATCGTATCAAAAGCCATAAATTTTCAGAAGTATTCTTTATACTTTTTTATTGAAATTTTTGCCAAAGTAAAATAATATAAAAAGGTAGAAATGTACAAATGTAGAAAATACACTAATTCGATTGTCCGTATCCCGAAATTCGCTTACTTACAGCATACAGCATTTATTTTACGACTATATGGTCTTCCAAAAATTGGTCGATTTTAAGCCAAAAAATTATTTTCTTTATAATCAAAAAATTGTTGAAATAATCTCAAAAATCCACCGCAGTTATCAATACATTAAATCTAAAAAAAAATTTAAGATATCTCACGCGCAATAAAAATGGAAATTTTAATTTTTTTTAATACAATTTTTAAACACAATTTTGAACGTTCTTTCTCATTCTTTTCAAACATGTACGACTCTTTCATTTTTTACTTGTTTTTTAAATGACTATCGTCTAGATCAAGGGTGGGCAAATACTTTTAATCGCGGACCAAAATAGGATTTTCAAAATTTTGTTCAGGCTAAAAGATTTTATAGCATACGATGCGTACACACGAATATTTTACATATAATTTCTTCCCTAGTCAACTTTTTTTTGACAAATCACGTTAAGAGACACATTTAGGGTAATAGACTAAAGAAATTGATTTTTGGGAATTTTTCAAGTAAAAACTACTGTATTGTTTTAAAATTTTAAGTGTATATTTGTACATATTTTCTGAGCACAGTAAAAGTTTTGAAGGAAAAAATTGAATACTTTTCGAAGTATAGACGCGATTTTTGATGGCACTAAAAAAAGATTCTTCACTGTTGCAATAATTCTGACCTTCTCTTTGAATGAAACTAAAAAAAATTCTTTAAACTAAAAGTTATTATTTTACAGTGGCCCATGATGAAGAACAAATATAAAAAATTGACAAAGTGACAAAGTGACGGTGTTTTTTTTAAAGTTGAATTTACCCAAAATTTTAGTCACTTTTTAAGTGCCAAATTCAATTTTTGATCAGATAAAAAACTGTTAAATCATTGTGTAGAGAGCTATGTGTACTCTAAATTTTTAGACAAGCGATACAGCACATAATTATTTGGAAAACAAAATAAAAATTACCTTTTTTTTAAACTGTCATACTAAGTATGCTCCTTAAATATCATTTTAAAACATTATTTTTATCAACATAACGCACACTAATACTATTGATTTCAAAAGAATCACATGATTGAAAAAAATGCATACTGAATTTTTCAGCGGACCGGATTCGGTCCACGGGCCGCCTTTTGCCTACCCCTGGTTTAAACGATGGATTTGAATTACTAATCATGGCATCATTGATAATGTCTCATTAATTAAATCACTTGATCTACAGACGTTTTCTACAAAATGGAAGTCAAGTTCGTTAAAGAGCACAGAATAAACTAGTGAAAATGTGATTTAGGAACAGTACGTAGACAATTTTCAATAGTTATAAATTTTTGTGCGCAAAAATACAAATTTATGAAAATAGTTTATGTGTTTTGGTCCGCGAAAAAAACGCTTCAAATTTTTTATTTAGAATCAAAAAATTAAATCAACTAACTGCAATTAATACCAAAATAAATAAAGAATTACATATTGCTGTCTAAAACATTTACTATGCAACGTTTCTAATGAAAAAATTATAATTTTCGCACAAAAATAAAAATAAAAACAATTTTAACTGGTTTCCCAATGATTTGTTTTTCGTTTCTTTATGTTTTAGTAATGAAAAAATCATTAAATTTTTGGCTAAAAAAATGTTAAATTTGTTTCAAATATTCTTTTATTAAAAAACGAATAAATATTGTTGAATATAATCAAAATATATTCCAAAAAAATGCTAAATCACTAAAAAAATTTAAAAAATTGCCATATTAATAATCAAAAATTCACCGTTTATTTTTTCTCTTGATAGTCACACCGACAGGTGTCACTATAATATGATTATTAGAAAAACAATCTATTTGTACAAGTTGTAAAAAATTACAATGTTCAACATTATAATTCTTTTTAAGATGTATTCATATAAAAATTAGCAATTAAAGTCTCTTAACATTTGCGAAATTCTATCAGCCTATCACAAAATAATCTTTGAATAATACACAGAAATCAAAAAGTAATGGCAACTAAATATGTTATTAAAATAAGCACCAAGTAAACATTTTAATGACAAAACAAGATATTTTTAGCAGTCACAACAAAATTTTGCTTTTATATTAGTAAATTATTTATTAGGCAACCAGTTTAACGAGTTTTTAGTTGTTATTAACATGATTTCTCCGGAATCATACAATTTCAAACATTATATAAAACCAATTTTTATAGGTTTTTTTTTTTGAAATGCAAAAAATAATAAAATAGATGTTCTTATGTTATATTATATGTTATATTATTTCAAATATCCATTCAAAATATTGGTTTGCAATTTTATTGTAGTATTTTACAATTTTAAAATTTTAATTCGGAGTAGACTTTTTTTGAAAAACTGAGTAATTGCAAAAATTTCTATTTATAACAGAAAGAAATTATTCTAATGTAACCTGCATCTTAATTTAAAAATAATTTTTTCCAATTTTAAGAATAAAATTCTTTACATTAAACATGGAAAACTTAATTTTAGAAGAAAAAATACTTGTCCCGCCTTAAGTATTATTTTCTCCTTAAATTAAGCAGTCATTTTCATGAATGATCGTTGAGAGTTTATAATTTTATTAACAAACATTTATTTAATATTCTACAGATAGAAATTTGTGAGTTGCCGTGTTCTAAAATCCAAATAATAATAATATCTTTAAATTGATACAATATATTTTCCATTTTTCAACTATCAAATTAATTAATAATTGAATATTTTAATACTTTTAATTAAAGATCGCAAATGTTTTAAGATTAAATTATACAAAAGAAAACCATAAGATGTCAGTCGCTAATTTTTTTAAAGACCTTAATAAATGTTATTTTCTCAAAACTCGTTTAGGTTATAAAACATAAAGACCCAAATATTTTATACGCGATTTAACATTTTTAAATTATCCTTAAGCGTATTAGAGCAAAAATAGTATATGCCTTTTTTGTAATCGAATGAAGATATTTTGAAAAAAAATCAGCAACTGATACCAGAATTTTTATTCATCAATAAAGAAGAGAAATAAGAAAAAAGAACTTACTGAATTTTTCTTCATTGCTTAACTAACAAATTTCACAGATATTCGAGTGTTAAGCAATTTATTATTTCGAACATTCAATCTTCATATTTGCCGCAAATGTCATAAGTCCGATATTGATACTCATCGGGCTAGAAGTACACAAAACACTTTCTTCTCATCGCAAAATCATCAAATTTCCCCAATTCTTCTACTTATTCAGCTTTGCACGATACACTGTGCAGATGGAATTTTCCTTAGAGCAAATCCCCTTGATTCTGGTGACTTCCATCGATTAATTTTCGTTCGTTTACCTACTACATATTTTTTTCGCAAAGAAAATGTTCGTAAAACGGAAAAAAAATTAATAATTCATTACCATTTACAATAAAAAAATAATAAATAATAAAAGTACTAAAAAAGTCCCATTCACAAAGGATACTTTTGTATACGCATCGATTAAAGCTCGAATCGATTTTTAGTTTACAAGTTAATTTTTAAAAAATGTAATTTCATTGAAAAATTTAATGCAAAATTCAATTAATAATACTATTAAAGTCTCGTTAAGCGATGTTTTTCTCAACGTTACCAAATTAGTTGCTAAATTTTTTTTCGCGCATAAAAAATTAAATTAGTACAAAAAAAACTTTTTTACTCTCGTTACATAATTAAATTACAAAAAACATGACATTCATTGATTTCCAATTCTTTTTCTTTAAAGCCGAGACAGATAGCTTAGCAGCCCTTTGCTGCTTTATACAAAGTATAAATTAGAAAATCTGAAGTTCGTTCTATTAATCTCTGAAATTTCAATAAAAATAACTTGTAATAAAAAATTTTTATATGACATATTGTGATTCGTATAAAAACGATTTTATTCGAATGAGAAAATTATACAAAACTAAGCGGTACATATATTACTTTTGCGATGTCGAGCTTGGAAGCAATTATGAGACTTGAAGCCAAAGTCATGTAAATCAATTTTAATTATACAATTTGAAGCATTTCATTTCTTAAAGAGCAATAAAGAAATTCCCTTTAGTGAACAATTTGTTTTTATCATGAGCATAAACATTTTATTTTTTAATAACAATTTGAAAATAAAATTTTCAAAAAGAAAAAAAAAATTATTAAAAAATGACAACAAAAGTTTAATTGTTCATAATATGAAACGTTTAAAAATAACTAGATTATTATTTAAATAGATGAAAAGTGTTAGTAAAAATTCGTATCGCAAAAAAACGGCTAAAAATCGCATTTTTTACCATTTTTAAAAATTTCTTTTTCATTTTTCAAAAAAATTGAAAACGCCTGCCAAAAACTAACTACCCTGACACAAAATTCTTGAGTTTTTCTTCAATTTGGCACTAAAAAAACAATTTACAATCACCCGTTTTTTTAATAAAATTTTTTGAAAATTGCATTGTAAAATTGAGGTACATGCGGCAACTGATGAAAGTGCGAACTTAAAAATTCGAAAAAATGAAAAACTGACGGAAGCAAATTTTTATGCTTAAAAGTGGATTAGAGTATATTTCTATGTTTTGGGGAGTGAGGGAAACTTTTTTCAAATGGGTTGATGGAACCGGACACTTATACGTTTATACAGCAATTGTGTTTAATAAATAAGTTCATGCACGCAATATGACTTAAAAGAAGCTGAATAATGCAACATTTATTAAAACCACGTTAATAGATGTGAGGAGTATGGGGTTAGAATAAAGGGGAATAATATTTTTTCGAACGAACTAATTTTACTTTAGAAAAAATATCTCACAGATACAAATTAAAGATACTGTGGTTTGAGATACAGATACAAGATACAAAAAATATCAAAGTATTTAAATACAGATACACATTTTTGTATCTAGATACAGTATCGAAATACATTACAGCACTGGTTAAAACCACATTTCTTAATAGTATTTAAACTTGTATTTATATCAAAAACACAAAATAGGAAAGCTAGATAAAATAAAAAAAATAAAAATGTAAAAATAAAGTCGCATTAATTTGATAAACTTGAAATATTAAGATAAAAATATCTGTAATAAAAGTAAATGCCTGACGAGTTATATAGAATTAGTGAGGGAGCTCCAGGTTGCCCACCCTTTGATTAACAAATGTTTATTATGAAAATAATCAATTTTATACGATTACTTTTATGCACAATTTTCTATTTAGTGAGATAACATTAAACGCTTAATAAGCGATAAAAAAAACGCATTTGTGTTTTTTACATTTAATAAACGAATAATATATTAATTTTACGCAAAAATGTCTATAAAAATACAGATTTTTGAGATTTTTGCTGATATTGTTCCTTTATTTAAATCTTAAAAATTAAACAATCTAATAAACATTTTGTGCTATAAGAAAACAAAACTGCTTTGTTATCATTTACGTAAAAAGTTTTTCTTTTGGTATACACAATATTTTTTAAAATATTTTAATTTTCAAATCATAAAGTATAAAACACTGTTGTACAAATCAGCCCGTGCTTTAAAGAAAAATAAATAAATTTATTGAATTTTAAATTTGATAAAAAACAGAAAATTCATAATGTAAATAAAGACGAGTTCTTTTTCAATTTTCTCATTTATAAAAAATTCAAAATAGCAATTCAAATGAAAGTCATACGTTTTCAATTTCGTTAACAGCACAAATTTCATTTGAAAATTTCAAATTGAAAATAAAAAATAAAAAAAAACCATAATAAAAGCAAAGAATTAGACACGTTAAATTTAAACAGACAACAAAAAGAAGAAAACAAATGAGATATTTCTATGCAAATTAATGAATGACATTAGATGAGGATAAAGTATGCAAAATAAAATAAACATAAACAAAAAAAATATTGAATTTCGAAATGTTAAAATAAATGTTGTGATTTAAAAGCCACAAAAGGTTTTGTCTTTCAAAAATAAGTTATATGATCGATCAATTTATATTCTTCTATTTCCTCAAACTTTACACAAACATAAAATTTATATTTTCCATAATAAATTGTGAAAATACATTTCCTTATAAGAATAATCGAAATTTCTGAAATTTATTTTAAAAAAAATATCACCTGAGTGATCACTGAACTATTCAATCTTTTTGAATACGTCCAGTATTTAATTTATATTTTTCCATAAATCAATGACGAAAATTTTGTTAAAATTTTCCCCACTTCTTTCCTATAATGTAGGAAGGAATAAAATAGAGCCTATTATGTTTCTTCCGAAAAATCCTATTGAACTGATCTCAAATTATACTCGGGCGTAAAATAAAAACATATATTTCAATATATATAGATATGCTTTATTTTTAGACCTTGATTGAACTGAAATCAAACATTAGATATAAATTCTAATTCCCGTAGAATATTCTGTATCTAAAATAAGAATAACTGAACTTAAGTTGACTAAAAAAATATGTTTTTTTTAATTTTAAATATAGGAATTTCGAGATTAATTTGAATACCATTTTGTATTTGAACTTTTGAACTTTTAGTTCCTAAATAGATAAAATTTAGATCTGCTTAGCTAATAAGAAGTTGTGAAATAGTCGTAACTATTCAGAGTCATGTTTTAGATATATTTTAGACATGTAATATAAGTCTATAACTAAAAAAACACGATAAAAATTAATTTTAGATATTTTTCTTAAAAAAATGTTCTACGGTTTCTAATTTATTTATAAATTATTTTCGAATTTCGATCCAGTTTACAACAGAGATCACACAGATCACCACAGAGAGAAATTTTTCTGAGTTCCTTTCATTTTTTAAGTTGTTAAAAACTTTTAAAAAAATGGTGATATCTTTTCACAAAACTATCTGCAATATTTTTCAAAATTTTTATTTTATAATTTTCTTTCAACGTCGCCTTCAGAAAAAATAATCACAACAGTAAATTCTGTTGTTACTAACCGTTTTTCAACGTTTTTTTTGATATTTACTAGAAGCAATATAAGAATATCAATAATAAAATAATCTTAAGCGACAACTGTGATTATTTATAGAAAAAATAGTGCAATACTATCAATTTTTAACGGAAAGATAAGGGAAGGCTTTGTCTATCTGTGTAATCTATGTTTGGAAACAAAGTTTATTTCGGTTCAGCTCAAGATTGTATAATTTAATCCCTGTTTGGATTCGATACAATTTCGTTTAAATAACAAAAATAACAAACATGTGTAGACAGCTATTTTTTAAAATCATTTACTTGTCGCAAACAAATATATACATCTTTGTAAAACTGACCAAATTTTGTGTTAAGATATATAAAATAAAAGTACATTTCAATAGGCGTAAAGAAAATATTGTGGCAATCAACTCCACTATTAAAAAATAAAACTTTAATTCTTCAAAGTTTCAAACTTCCCTCTAATTGCCTAAAATGCATATGACTAATGTTTATTATGCAAATAAACGTCTAATAAGCGTTTATTTTTGTACAAACTCTTCTATCTAGTAAGACAATATTAAATGCTTATAAGCAAAAAAAACACGTGTATTTTTTGCATTTAATAAACGTTTGGTGTTAGTCAATTTCCCCAACAAAAACTATAAAATAAATACTATTTTGTCAACTTTCAAAATTTGACATTACACTGTTGAAAATGAACTGCTTAAAATAAAAAGAAAAATACTTA
Source organism: Mengenilla moldrzyki (assembly GCA_000281935.1). Classification (NCBI taxonomy): domain Eukaryota; kingdom Metazoa; phylum Arthropoda; class Insecta; order Strepsiptera; family Mengenillidae; genus Mengenilla; species Mengenilla moldrzyki. The sequence continues at coordinate 6,853 of AGDA01063257.1, read as the reverse complement.
TTTTAGAATTGCGATTTTCTATTATATGTGAAAAGTGTTTTTTCGTCTTAAATTTAATATGGCTCCAGTTTTAAAATTTTCTTCTCAAGCTTAGTAAAAAAATTCGTTTAATTAGAAAAAAAATTCTAAATACAAGACTAAACATACCTAATTTAAGAACAATTTCTTTTGTTCTTGAAAAAGTAATTTAGGACTGAAAGTCTTGCAAGTTTAAGAATATTTTTTTCTAACTTTAAGGTAAAAACTTTCTTATATTAAGTACTGAAATCCTAAATTTTGGAAGAAAAAATACTTGTCCCGTTTTAATTGTTATTTTCTCCTTAAATTAAGCAGTCATTTTTGTGAATGTAATAATTTTACAATGAATACCTTCAAAAATTTAAAGGTGAAAAGAGATGTAAAAATAAAGAATTAATGTGCGTATGTCAAAATCAGATATAATGTAAAGAATAGTGAAGCAAGTAATCAGGTTCAATTTTGTCGCTTTCAAAGAGCACAGAATAGGAAAAAATATACATCAAAGAAGTCCGTCTAGCAAGTGTACTTTTTTTTCTTGTAAAAAAATAATAATGAAAGCGTTTATTCCTTTGATTTTTGAACAAGTCAACATTAAACGAAATATAATTTTATTAAAGAACGAGGTCATGCAACACAAAAATATTTAGAATCAATACTTGTTGAAAAGGTAATTTTTAGTTTTACAGAATCTGCAAAAGTTTCCTTTTACTTATCTAACAATAAAAAAATTTCCGTTTGGTTTTAATTGCTTACTTAAAGGATAGTAATTGGAAAATTTGAACCTCGATATGTATATTCAGTTTTTATATTTAAAATGATTTATTTTTATTGACATATTTCTCAACTTTCCGGGAATTCATTTTCGACAGTAGTTCTTTTAAGCATTTTTTGTCTCTCAATTATTACTTTATAGACCAAAGGTTCCCAATCTTTTTCGATTTGTGGCTCCCTAAATAATCGCTTTTATTTCGTGGCTCCCTCAATTCATCATTCTTTTCTAAATTTTTGAGTTTCTTAAAAATTTGGAACTTTCTTCTTTTAAAAGAGATTACCCATTTAACAGCAAAATATTAAAAGTTTATACTTATTATTTTCCCTGGAATAATATAAAATGTCTAATTTCAACTGTTTTAGTAACATCTACATTGAGCCTGAAAAATTGCCGAATTGTTTAATTAAATGTTTTTCTGCTTCCCAATAACGGTATCGCGATTCTCCAGGGAGCCGCGGCTCACACTCTGGGTATCACTGTTATAAACATTAGTATTAATTTCAATTTTTAATGTGATAAAAAAAAAATTATGCAAAAATGTCGCGCTCACTTTTAAATTCAAATATGACGTATTCTACCCGAATAATTTTGATCTTAAATTAATTAAAAAAAAAACTAATTAAAAAAATCCAAATTTTCGACCATTACTTAAGATAATTTTTTCACTAATCTTAATAAGAGCTATTAATGGAGTACTAATTGGTATCAACAAAAATTAAATCTTCAATTACGATTAAATAAATCTTCAATTTATAATTGTGGAAATTAATGCTCATGAAAGGAAATTTATTCAACCAGTAAATAAACAATGTTTAGTATATAAATTTGATGATTTAACATCAGTTTACCTGGAGAACTTGTTTGATCGCGAGCCACTCCAATTAACATTGGCAGTAGCTCGGTATTGACTACCCCATGGCCAACGGCCATTGTTTCTGTTCCAAAAGTTGGACGGATTCGTTGAACTGGCACCGGAACCGGACGGAGGAATTGAAATGCCGGTCGCAGCTACTGGTGCGGCCGACGAATGAGACGTTGGCGGTGGAGGTGGCAATGGCTGCGGCCACGGATAGGCACTTTGCCAGCGAGTTGGCCACGCCGGGCCACTGCCCCAGGTCCAGGACCAAGGCCCACCTGAGTAGTTTTCTTATTAAGTTAACACCTCAATTTCATAATGACGTTATTTTATTCCTTTTTGGTCCTTTCGATCATTTTCAGCGAATTGTTTATTTCATTTGTTTTAAAGCAAACAAAATAAATTTATGATTATTATTAGTTTGTACTTTTTTAGATCCATGGAGGAAAAGAGTATTAACAAAATTGTCTGCAAACGTTTTCAATCTCATATAATATAAACCCCAAAAAATATCATTATAAATTGTAAAATTTATGGTTTACAATAATTTCTCTCCCCCCCCCCCCCATTATATATATGTTTCGAAATAAACAATATTACTTTAACTATACTTTTTGAATAATATCTTTTTTTAGTGATTTACTTGGAATCAATTTTTAATGTTTTTTCTCATTCTGTCGAAAGAACCAATATTGCTAAGAAGATAATTGACGTAAAAATAACATCATTAACAACTAGTCCTATTCAAGTGAGCTTCTATTTTTATACTTTGTAGTAAGATGTCACAAAATGCAGAAAACTAAACTTTACAAGCGAGCAAAACAGCAAGCAAAAGTTAACAAAACAATGTATGAATGCAAATATAATAGTGCAAATGATGTAAAAAATGAAACGTGCAATTAATTTCGATAAGAATTTTTCTTTGCTTTTATTTAAAGAACTTATAAGAGCAAAAAATGTCATATTATTATATAAATAATATGATAAAAAAACATATCATATTTAAGATTCATATGATTTTTGCTTTAAATAAATTTTCCGCTTTCGTTACCAAATATTTTTCAATAAATTTCTGACAGATGTGATGATAAAACATTTTTTTCGATATTTATTGAATGTGGCATTCAATCTTGTTAAGAACTAATTTTCTTTTATACCCAATTTCAATAGTATATTTTCTACATATTTTGTGCTCTTGATGAAAACCGATATTGATTCTTTCCCTATATATAAAATATATATACACCACAAACAATGAAAACTCGGAAAATGTTTTAAAGTTTTTTTTACACCCAGTAAAACTAAATCGGACGACTCAAAATTAAAATTTATTTGTATTGTCAGTTTATGTGACTTGTCGCTTAATAAAGTCGTAATTCGGACTACATAATGCAAGTAGGAAAATAAATTTTAATCTCGGCCGAATGAAGCATTTTGAACAAAACATGTAACGTATTAAAAAGTAAACGAACCGATAAGGGTTTCACTTTGCTGCGATTAGCAGCAGCATTGCCACCAATTGTGGCCAACTGGGGTACATAATCGGAGAAATAATTGTCTGAATGATAAAGGTCGTCACTTAAATTTTCATGGTAACCAGATGAATATTCATCGTAGCCGTAGAAATCGTCAAAATCGGAAAAATTAGTATCTAATAAAAATTTAAAATTTTCTAAAAAATTGTAAAAAAAAATGCATGATTTTTCTGGCTTTTGAGTTCATTAATATGATAAAGAGAAAATTTCTTTTTTTTGTAAAATAATTATAATATCATTGAAACACTTTTGATTTTCAATCATATTTTAAATAAATATGAAGAACGATATTCGCGTCTGATTTTGATTTTTTTTTAACAAAATTCATTTAATTACTTCTTAAATAAATTAAAACGACTTTTAATAAAAACCTGTGAAGAATTTAAAATTTACCTAAAGAAATTTTAGATTTTGATTAACGACTGTTCTTAAATTGTGTTTTGATTCCACTAAGCATAGCTTATAATAAGTAATGATGTCAAGAGTCAGCAGTCAAGTGCAATTTGCTTTTTCAATGCAAACACACATTTACAAACTGTAACCAACCAAAAAATATTAATACTAGATTTACGGAATGAGCAAATTTGACTCACTGAAAATTTGATTACAATGTACATATAAAATTTTAACATTATTTTTTAAAGAATATGATGGCTTTTAGTGAAATTATAAAATATATAAAAGTTAATTCCTCTTATTTCATATAAATTGATTTGAAACTACTTTTTTACAAAAACTTTAATTTTTTGTATGAGTCAAATTGGCTCACTTCAGTAAAAATAGTATATAATCAAACATCCGTAAATCTATGGTTAATATTAAAAATATTTAATACACTGAGAAATTTTTTAGTGAGCTTAATCTTTTTAATCACAAATTATCAAGTTTAATAAATACTATTTATTTAATCTAAAAAAAATATTAGTGACTCCTAATAAATGAAAATAATATTTTAACAAAATAACAAAGGATATGCCATAGTTTACTGTACATTTTATTAAAATTTAGCATATAGTTTAATTTTTAATAAATAATTTTTCCATTGTATAATTTGTATAAAATTTTGTGTAAAACTTAAATATTCCTTAAAAAGTTTATGTATTCACAAGCGTATATGAAACCGTAATCTTTGTATTGATAATTCCAAAAATATGATTTAGATCCCCCACATAAGGATTTGTACGCAAATTATTTTTCGTGCGAATAAAGATTAAATATAATTATTAGTAAAAATACTTAGCCCTTTGATCTTCGGAATATATACATTTATCTATATAATTATAAAATATGGAAACGAATAAAAAAGTTTATAAAAAAAATTTCTGAGTAATATTATCCTACAAAATAGTAGTGTTATACATTTAGAGTTTTTTTCTTCCATTATTCGAATAATATAACAAAGAAACAAAAAAGCTGTTTTAATATACTGTTAAAAATGAACCACTTAAATAAGTAGAAAAATATTCATTTAAGGAATGCGATTTCTCAACGTATGCGATAAGTATTTTTTTCTTCTTAAATTTGCTGTGGATTTCTGCTTAAAAATTCTAAATACAAGACCAAAAATACCCCATTTTAGAATAATCTTTCTTATTTCTAGAAACTTATTTTATGACTGAAAATTTTGTAAATTTAAGAACAATTTTTTCCAATTTTGAAAAAAATTAAATTATGCATTGAAATCTTAAATTTTAGAAAAAAAATACTTGTTCCGCTTTAAGCAGTCATTTTTGTGAGTTTATAAAAAGAGTTAAGGTAGGAACATGCAAATCCGTGTCGAGTCCGAACTAACACACGGATGACATTTTAGTGACACTTAACCAACATACAGAATTTTGTTTTCATATAAACATGATGGTTTCGACTCAATGTGGTAATGTATAAACACAGATTTTCTTATAATCTGTCGTTCATGTATTGGCTCTGACTCGGCATAGATATGTGTGTTACTACCTTTATACGTGCAACATAAAAAGTGTATTTGCACTGAAATGAAATTTTATAAATTCCATACAAAACTCAGAAAACAAAATGAAATACTATTTTTTTGTTTTCCGCAAAAAAGCAGTTAAAATTGAAAAAGTTTACATAACTTTTTTGGAAACTTTTTTATTCCACATAAGCTTCATGAACGAAAACGGTTTTATATCTAATAAAATTTTTACTAATTTTTGGCCTTAATACTTAAAAGATAATGGTTAGTAAATTTATCCTGTTTTCAACTATACTAATAAATAAAAAAGGTGCATTATACGAATTTTACTATTTATGTACTTTTATATACGATTTTTATAATTTCAAATGAAAAAATTTAAAGAATTTGAACCGAAAATATTTTATTCAAATGAAATTTCGTTTTTTTTTTTAGCAAATTTCACTTAAATTTATACCATTAACAAGAGAAAAATCAAAATCGTTTTTTTTTAAAGTACCCTTTAAAAACATCAAAAAAATCGACATATTTGCAAAGCCATTTTTTTTATGAACAATGTAATGAGCGTAGTTACAAAAATCCTGGTTTCATTTCAAGTACACTAATATGAAAGAAATACATTTTTTTAAGAAGAGCACGAAATTTTGTAAAACTTTTGAAGTACACTTTACTATATCATAAATTAAATGGATTTTTTTCGCAAGCAAAGTTTTAATTTTCTTTTGAATGTTCATCCTTTCGTCGAATAAAATCAAATCAAATTTTGAATTCAAAAAGTTTTAGATATAAAATAAAATTTTTCAAAAAAATACACCTTATACATATTAAAATTTTAAAATTTATTGCAGTTACTCTTTACTACACGGAAAAAGTGTATAAGCATTTAAGCAATAATTATTGTTTAAAAATGGTAGCAGTAAGAATTATTGCCAACTCATTATAAAAACATTACTAATATACGCATAAATTGATTTTACAAATTAAAAATATTTTCTTTAACAATAACTTTTAACTAAAATAACAATCAAAATCTTATTTTTGAAAATATTCTGAAAATATAGTTGTGACTTTTTGACAACCCATTTTTCTCAGTATATACAGTAGTATACTTTAGTAGTTTCTGACCTAAATTATATATTTAAAAAACCATTAAGTTATATTCTGATTTTTTTTGCTAATATATGTTTTTCAAATTAATTACAACTTAAAAATTCAACAGTTTATTATATATTCATTGATACCAGTAATATTGATATATTAATACAAGGAAGCAGCTATATTGTCTTGCAAAGATTGTGTTTCTACTCAAACACAAGAACTTCGATAATATTTTACATGTGTCCATAGACTCAAGCACTGATCACTAAATTATATGCCATTCTCATATAAAATTAACTAAACGTTTAAAGAAATTTCAGATACTTTTCCTATTGAGTTTCGTAATAAATACTATTTCACGAACGTGTAAAATCGAGTGCAATATTAATTTTTAACATTTTTATCAACACAGATTACTCATATCAACAAAAAATTACCCTATCTTTTGTTTTGAAAATGGATGATGCTACTTTATGCATTCTAGAACTGATCAGTATTGTCCTTTAAACAATATTGTTAGTAATATTTTTATAAGTAGACATCAAAAGAAATTTAAAAAATAATAATTGATTAGACAATAATCTGTTATATTAATTTCTTCTGCACTCGTCATCATAGGAAAATTGTAAAAGAAAAATACG
>AGDA01063178.1:0-18138 GCA_000281935.1 Mengenilla moldrzyki | reverse complement strand
CTGTGCGTTTTAGAAAAAATTTGTAAAGTCACAATTTGTAGCAAATTGTTTTGCCTACAAAAAGTTTTATATAACTTTTCATCCCAAATTGAAAATTAAAGAATGTATAGGGAAAAAATTGAGAGCGCTTTTATAAAAATTCTCTTTTTTGCTCGGTAACTTTTTTTTGTGCATTTTACAAAAATTATTATAAAAATATTCTCACTTTTTTGCTTATAACTTCTTTAATTTTCAATTTAGGACAAAAAGCTATATAAGTATATTTGAAGGAAAAACAATTTGCTACAGATTATGACTTCACAAATTTTTTGTAAAACGTACAGTTTCCGAGATATAGCGAAAAAATGTTGTCATCCCCTTTTTCAAGATGATGGCCGGAGGACAAAGCCGGAGACCCCACAAACTTAAAGTTAAGCTTCTATTGACCCTCCACACGTTCCAAAAATAAAATTGCTACCTCTAAAAAATACAAAGCAAATGTAACTTTTCAATGGATTAGGTGTTTAGTTTTAGAATTTAATTGTTCTATTGGTAATCAGGAATAAAACTGGAGAAAGGGCTAGATGCGAATGTATTAAAAACATATTTAAGCGTAAAATGACAAAGTAAAAAAAATATTGTGTTATATTTCACTGTAAAATAGAAAATAATACAATTTATTTATTTAAGCCGTACTTGCTAAGCGGGATTCTTACTTTTCACTGCAAACTAGTGGCTTATTGTTCTGCTAGCAAGTAGGTAGTTCAGTTGAACAGTTGCGTATATTTAATAAAGCAGCAGTTCTACTCTCTTTTGTTCGTTAATGGGCTATCTGGAATTTTCCGATCCAAGGCTTGTCGTCCTTAGTACTGCAATGTACGGCATTGTTAAATAAAATGAAAGGTATCTTCCTCTTTTTCATTACACATTTTACACTGAGTTTCTTCTTTAAGAGAAGCAGTAGCGTGCAGATGTTCTTTGATACGACAATGTCGGATAAAGAACAAATTATTGTCCTCAACTGTTTGCTGCTTAAACTTAGAATTTTATCAGTTGTTTTTGCGTTGTTCAATTGAAAAAAATTGACGGTGGCACAGCAAATATTTTCAGCGATTTCTATGACATTTACTCATCAATTGCCGAACGCAAAATATTATAAAGTAATAAATATAATAAAGTCAATTTCCATTAATCCATTGCAACAGACGTAACGATAGTTTGAAAAATATTCGAAAAATTTTTTAAACTTTTTGTGAAACAGCAATTGAAAAATTGTTAAAAAAGTAATACTGCGGTATGAAAATAATAACTAAAATTCTACAAAAAAAACATTAGAAATAATAAGAATATGTTGTAAAAGCATATTTACATTTTACAAAAATAATATTGAAAACATTTACAAAGGCTATGGTAATAATATTTTAAAAGCTGTTGTAAGAATATATTAATATAGACAAGAAATATGGTCAAAAACGTATTAAAACAAAGTTACAAACCGTTTAAAGAAAAAAACTTTTGTGCAACATTAACAATTTTATAAATATGTTATGACGTATAGGGATAGAGAAGTTTTAAATGTTACACGAAGATGGTTTATTACAGCTCCATTTTGCAGCTATATTTGTTTTAATATCGATATTTCTGGAGCAAACACTTCAAAATCATCCGACGTCAATATTTTTTGGGGAAACCGGGAATTTTGGCAAATTTCAAGGACTCATCGGACAAAAAGTGTGGGAACAGCAGTTCAGTCTGGTCCACACGCGGATTACAATACACACGTGTTCATGGGACTATGAATGAATCCAGAGGGAACGCGTGTCCAAATATTTTCCCGAGTAAATTCGCATGTATGCCCTTAGAAGTATGTTTGCATTGTTCGAGAGACGCGTTTCAGTATGTGCGCCAACCCTCTACGTAACGAAATCCGTAGGAGAAATCAACGTTTTGCAACTGAGCACCCTTACCCCAGCAAGTGTTATGATGTTTTTTACGACGATGCATCATTACAGCCGAGAGAAATATTTTTATTGAAATTCTTCGATCAATTAATTGTCAACTAATTGCCTTCAAATATTTTTAAATTTCGCTTTAGCCAGATACCAAATTACTTCTTATTAATATGTATCTTTTTGTTGAGGGTGGGTGGTTAATTTTTCATGATACAATTTTATTTACACTTTTCCAAATGAGTTTTCTGGCTATTATTTCGTTCCTTCGAGTATAATTATAAGAAGATTAGCGTTATGATTTTCCATACTGTGAAGTATAAACACTATTTAAGTATTTATTAGCGAAATTATTTTTTTATAAACTGTAAATGCACAATAAACGAAGTAATGATAAATTTCATTAAAATTCATTTGCTGATGTCAAATTAAATTTTAATTAGCATTAGGGTCAACATTACATCGTTCAGTAAAGCAGTGTTTCTTAAACGTCCTAAATTAAGAGCCGGTAAAATATATACAAAAATATTTTTACGGACAGGTATTATATATAAGACAAATTTTAATCGGTATTCAATAAAAACAAGTAAATAACATTTTTCTTTTCTTTTTTTCTCCTAAAATGATAATAAAGTATACAAAATTACAAAATTATTCCATACACGCAAAGTAAAAGATCAGAGCTCTGATTTAATAAAAAACCAATTATTTATAAAAAAAAGTATAAGATCAATAAGAAAAATTAAAAAGGCTTTTACGATTATTAAAAGTAAATAATTTTACATTTTTTATAAATGAAAAATAACTAAATTATTACAAATAAAAAGAAAGTAATAACCACAGAACAGCATACTGGATGCTGTGCAGCTAATATGTCTAAAATTTAGGCTTCTAGACCAGAATACCTTTTTTTTATAATATGGAATAATACTTAGATACAAATATGACATTCGAAAACTTGGTAAAAAATACACCGTGTGTATGATTATCTCTATTTTGAAAGTCTGAATTCGACACAGAATGAAAAACGTGGTAGGAAATTGTCTGTAATTATTATTAATACGGACGTATAGTCCGTGCTATAGTCTATACGTCCGTGATTATTAGTAATAAGGGATATAGTTTGGACTGGCTATATAACGAAAAATGTTTTCAGCTTTTTTTCGCTATTCAATGTTGATGCGCGAACTCCCAGGACATACGTTTTATTTTTATTTTTATTTTTTAATGCTTAAAATTTAAAATCTTGAATGAAATTAATTCTAAAATATTAATCTGCATCGTATTCAAAAAAAAAGATGTTGATACAAATCTTACTTTCTACAAGAAAGTTCAATTATTATTTGGTAAAGTTTTACTTTAATCGTATTTTACATTTTAATATAGTTTCCATTTTATACCTTCAGTTCACGGTCTTTCAAATACGCCACACGCATGCAAAAACTCGATTTAAAAACAGTGTGAAGCACAGATTACCCAGATCGGCAGGCGTTCTCTTATCTTTCCCTTTAAAACTTGATGGTGCTACTCTCTTTTTTCTTTAAATAATCGACGTTGTCGTTTAAAATGCTTTTCATATAAATATTTACATTTTACTTTAAATGAACATTAAAGAAAATTAGAAAAACAGTTGATGTAATGAAATTTTCAACAAGATTCGACTTCGCCGGAGAAGTTTTATTTTAAACGCTTTTAATAACTACGCATGCGAGTCATTTTCAAACTTTTTCCAGTAGAGTTAAAAATAAACCAAACTGATTGTTTCAATTAGAAATTACGAACATATTCTGGTTAAAAACTTTAAAGATCAGTGTTGAATTAAAAACGAATTTTTACTAACAGGTGTTAATCTTGTTGAATTTACGAAAACACCTATAGACTGTTCGCTTTATTGAAAGTGATGCACATGATTCCTAACGGTTTTTTATTAACTGGAAATTGAGGGGCTTGAATAAAAAAAAACTAAACAGAAATTCAAATAAGTATTTAATTTTGAAATTGAAAAGAAACGTTTAATAGAATTTCTGTTTCAGAGTTTTTAATCAAATTTTTCCATTTTTTCATTGATGAAAAATCATACATGTTTACTACATTTATATTTTCATATTTTTACAAAAAATAACAACACAGATTGCCCAGATCGGCAGTGTTCCCTTATCTTTCCCTTTAAAACTTGACGCTACTCTTTTTTTCTCTAAATGGCCGGCGTTGCCGTTTAAAATGCTTTTCATATAAATATTTGCATTTTAATTTAAATAAACATTAAAGAAAATTAGAAAAACATTTGATGAAATGAAATTTATACAAAATTTTATTACTTTGCAATTGCTATCGAAAAAAATGCTATATAAACAAATGAGTACTTTTTTCTTAACATTACGGAACGTTTTCTCAAGAGATGCCGCCACTTTTTTTGAATTTTGTACTAACATAAAGACGAAGAAAAATTAGAAATTTTTTTTCCTTTGCCGATTTGGGTAATCTGTGGTGCGAAGCACTTTAATCTTTTGAGCAGTTTAAACCACAGATTTCCCAGATCGGCAACGCGCCATGTAAAATTACATATCATTTACATAGCCGCAAGTTGGCGCTGTTATCTATTGTTATTATTAATATTAATATCAAATTAATTTCGCATTATATAGTTACACCCCTGTATACATTTCTAATATGATTAAAAACTTTGCACGCCGCTTTATAAAAAAGAACTACCGCTTTAAATCGTATAAATACCAACTGAAAATTTCGGGGATTTTGGTTTATTTTTTTCCGTTGCCGATCTGGGTAATCTGTGGTTCAAACTACATCCATGTTGTTGATGATAAACCCACGAGTCTCGAATTTTTTTGTGTACATGAGCATTTAAATATTTGCTCCTAATTGTTTGAAACTGCTATTTACATTCAATGTTCAGTTCAGATTTATTCTCACACGGTTTTAAAAGACACCTTTAAAATTACTTTTTACATAGGTTAAATTACCAATTTTTCAAATATTAAAAAATATGTAATAAATAATAAAGTTTGTGCTCTTTAGTTACAAATGGCTGTTTTTTCTCAATCATTTTTACTACATAAAGCGTTTCAAATCAATTATTTGAAACTCTATTAAAAACGTGATGTAGATATGGTTAATTTTCGCCGAAAATACACATGTTAGGGTAAAAGTGTTTTACTATTTATTGATAGCTAAAAACAGTCAACACTATAGTGAATCAGGGTAGTAAAAAAGCTAAATGGGAACCCATAGACACTAAAAAAATGTATACTTTACAGTACAAAAGGCACGCGTTTTTATTGAACTGATGCAGCTGCTTTTAGCTTCTTCGTCTAAATGTATAATATAACGAATTTTTACCTCCTCTGTAAAAGTATAATTGTTTAGATTGAAAAAAAAGTACTATATGAATGCAAATCAGTTACATTTAGTATATTTTATCCTCTAAATTATAAAAAGCACAATTAAAAAATAAATAAGTTTTTTTTAAAATTGTTATTCAAATTTATATAAGTTTATTTGAATCAAATAAATTAAAATTTTAAAAGTATACGATTTAAAAAAAAATTGATCGTTTTACATTTTTTTAGTATTACATTTTATATTTTTTTGTTACATATGTCTTTATAATTAGTATAGGTTTTCGCATTTTTGCTCTGTAAATTTGGTAATAGTTTTATTTTATTAATTTTGTTAGGAGAGAATATCAGGCTATACGAAGAAAGTATAAAATTACTATTTTTGGTCGGAAATGCGCACGATTTGCTGGCATGATCTCTAAATCATTTAAATAAATTATTTCAAAAATAAACAAATCCTTCAACGTATCAAAATCTTTAGGTTTCGGCATCGCAAATTATTATAAAATGAATAAAAATTAGCGAAGCTTTAAATTTAAGTTTATTACTTTTAACTTTCTGTGATATCTGTGGATTTGAGTTATTACACTTAATGAAGTCGAAACTAAAACCTAAACGAAAAAAAAAACAACAAATGGAATCCGTGTTTATAGTGAGCAAAAATATTTATTATTAAGAATAAAAAAAAAACAATGGTTAAAATAAAAGAATAATAACACATCGTTGAGTTGGGCCGCTGGCTGCCTTAGTGGTTGCCGCTGCGGCTGCTTGGGCTGCTTTTACGTCAGCTTTGGACATTTTGTATCACACATGAACACCAAAATAATCGCCTTTTCTTATAAATTCGAACACAGCTCACTTTTTTTACTACTATCCAGTGTTCCCTTTACTTTTTCTTAGAACTGCGCGGCCAAAACTTACTTTTGTGCAAAAATTGCTGATAACCAAAAAAAAAACTTGTGTAAATTTCAATTTTTCATTTAAACATATATAAATACACTTTTACATCTTTATAGATAGCTATTTAATTTGCATTGTTTTGTCATTTTGACCAATATCAATGCTCTATGTCACCGTTATCAATATTAATATTATTCATTAATTCTTAACGAGTTTCTTAATCGATTTTCTATGTGGGGTATTTTTACAGAATTTGGTTTTTTTAAAATAAATGAATTTTCGTGCGCGGCAAATTATTTTTTCTACGCAACTTTTTATACTAACCATAAAATCACTGCGCGGCCTCGCACCCGCGCAGCTTAGAGAGAACACTGCTACTATCTATTTTTGTCGTTCACTTGTCAATGATAAGCGAAGTACTTTGCTTCCCTAGCATTCCTCCTCCCTTGTCGAGATCGAAATCTGAAGGCCGGAATTTGAGTGGCTTGTCGCACTACATATTGATAAGGAAGCCTCGTCTTGACCTTGATCAGCAGTGTCTTTGGTTGCCAGTGATTCATTTGAGTTTGAATTCGAAGAATCAAGCTCAGACATCAAAGATGAACGTCGTTGACGTATTTGATCTAGATGCCGAACTACATTTCTCCGGTCCGAGAGCATAACATCATATAAGACATTATCTCGCTTCGCCTCAATAATTACAGGCAACCAAGGTTTTCCTTGTCCATAGTTCTTAATCCACACAGGTGATTTGATCAACAACTGTGAGACGGAACTAGGTGAATACTCTCCACTGATTGTCAGACGTTGACCGTTTTATGTCGAGACAGGTTCGAAGACATCTGCCGAACATTAATTCAGCGGAACTCTTCAACTCAGGCATAACATGATTAACGTCTTGGGTAAGAAGAAAACTGAATAGAACTAAATCCCAGGCTGAAATTGTAAAATGAGCCGCCCCTTCGAACTGTTTTTTCAAAAACCGTTTCGTTGTCTGAACAGCTCTTTCGGCTCTTCTATTAAAAAAGGGATAAAACTGTGGCGATCGTATAAACTGGACAGCATTCGAACGCAAGAACTTGGTGAATTCTGCGGAAGCGAAAGCCGTGCCATTGTCTGATATCTCTATCCACCTGGTAAACGAATCAACTACAATGAGCAGCATTTTCCCACAGAAGGGACCTGTGAAGTCGATGTGTAATCGTTTCCAGGAGCTGGACGAGCAAGGCCAAGGTATCGACTCTTGGCTAGGAGGTGAATTTTGATACATCTGACATACGTGATAGGTTGTAACAAGATCTTCAATATCTTTGTCAACCTTTGGCCACCATGCGTAACTCCGCATTAAAGCCTTCATTCGATTAATTTCTGGATGTGATATATGAATTTGATCCAGGAAAGTTTTCCGAATTTTCGATGGAATGACGAATCGTGATCCCCATAAAGAACAGTGATGCATGAGGGTTAATTCATGCCTGCGTTGAAAGAATTCACGGAACTCATTTCCAAACCCAATTGTGAGCCAACCATTTTTTACCCATTCAATTACTTGTCGGAGTAATGGATCTGATTGAGACTCTTTAGTTACATCTTTAGCCGATAGTGGAGTGTCCAACCAGGTCTCAATTAAGCAAATGTTACTTTCCACCTCAGCCGAGTTATCCAGGCTTGGAACACTACTCAACGCATCAGCGTGGGGAATGGATGTTCCAGGCCGATGAGTTAACGTGTATGCGTACTGAGATAAATACATAAGCCAGCGTAGCATACGAGGACTGAGGTTCTCGGAGATTTCCTTAGTTTGATCCAAAATACCTAACAAAGGTTTATGATTGGTAATAATCTCAAAGCTATGGCTCAATAAAAAGTAATGGAGCTTTCTTACCCCCACAATTATAGCCAAACTTCTCGACCGATTTGTACATAATTGCGCTCTGCCTTTGTTAGCGTTCTGGAGTGAAAGGTAACAGGAAGTTCATCGCCGTTTGGCATCCTATGTGCTAGAACGGCACCAACCCCATATGGTGAAACGTCAACCGTTAGAACAATCGGTTTTGATGGACCGAAATGTACTAATAAAATATCTGTAGCCAATAGTTTTTTACCTCTTCGAAAGCGTTTTGTTGTTTGGATGTCCAAACCCAAATAGCACCCTTACAAAGCAACGCGTTAAGGAGCTCCACTAAATCAGCTTTGCGCGGTAAAAAGCTATTGTAGAAATTTAACAGACCCAGAAATGCCTGTAAGCTTTGTTTATCAGTGGAAGCAGATGCTTGTAATATAGCCTCCCGTAATCTTGTTGTAGGTTGAATTTTTTTAATTGATATCGTATAGCCTAGAGTCTTCACGGAGTCGGTCTCAAAGATACATTTCTTTGCATTAGCTCATAAACATGCCTTGCGGAGACGAGTTAAGGCATCGCACGTTTTGATATACAAATTGGTTTTACTTTTACCGCAAATTAAAATATCATCAAAATACGCGATGACTCCCGGAAGACCTACTATGATTTTGTCAATTATATTTTGAAAGATGTTAGGAGCAGCATTGATACCAAAATGAAGACGACTTATTTTGAACAGTCCGCGATGGGTGGTAATCGTTTGAGCCAATGCCGCGTTACTATCGACAAGTAACTGCCAATACATCTAAGCAAGGTCGAGCTTGGCGAAGAATTTAGCGCTGCGAACTTCAGCAAGAACATAAGCCACTACGGGGGCTGGATGAGCCAGCGGCTTCATAAATTCAGCGTCAACCGATATACGCAGACTCAAGTATTATGAAACCGATCATTTGTGATCATATTAAAATAGAATTGAAAAAATAATTTTGTGCTATCATATTGCTGCTTTTATACTTGAATTCTCTTAACATTAATTCTCTAATTACGTAACTGACTAATTGTGTTCCCCCCCATATACCATGTGCTCCTCTTTTTGCACTAATTGTGTTACGATTTTGTACACTTTTTAAACTAATTTGGTGCCAAAATCATTCCTTTTTGAGTAAAAAAGTTAACAGACAAAGATAGGGAAATGGAATCGATGATATTTTATTCTACCAATGTATCTTCTGAATTATGTAAAAAAAAGAATAACTTTTAGAGTACATTAATAGACATTAAAGTACTGTTGTCATTCTTTAAGAAGTATTAAGATAACTTCCTTTGGCGCAAAAAGTTGATAAAGAACAGCAAAGTGTTCCGAAAAAACAATGTGTAAGAAAAATTTGTATTCGTATTTATAATTAATTTCACACGAAATGAATTAATAATTTTTTTAATTTATATATTAACGTACATCTTACTTAAATAATTTTACATTTTATTATTGAACTATTTTTGGCAAATTTTCAATTCATTTCTTACGTATATTATGTTAATCAATAAATTCATGCGCATTAAAAGCATGCGTGGAATTCGCTATCATTTATTTACTAAAGCAATACAATTTTGAAAATGTCGAGGCATTTTATCGTTGAATAACATATTTATCACTTTATCATCAATTTGCATAAATATCTAAGACATTTTAGTAGTAGTAGTAAAAGATAAAATAAGTAATCAGTACAAACGCGCTATACTATATTTCTATTCTCGTATAGTGAATTTACCAGGTCTGTAACGATAAAAATTAATAGTGCACATGGTGAATACACTATTATTATAAAAACTGCCCAGAAATGGTTTAATAAATTTAAAGCTGAAGAAAGCAACACTGCTAATAAACCCTATTCAGAACGTCCTGTTAATTTTTATGATGACATTCATTGAAGTTTGTACAGTAAAAACCACAATTAACAGTGAATGAGATTATAGAAAGAATGAATTGTAGATAAAGAGAAAAATATAATTGTTTAAAATGTTAAATTACGTTTTTTTTCTAATATTTAAAAATTTTTCAAAAAATACGCACCAATTTATAGACTGTCTTGATATTTTCACTTGAATTTTTTTAATATACACACTCGAAAACGGATACTTAAAGATAGTTGAAATTCTAACATTATATAAAAGCAATGATACAATAAAAAAATAACATCAAAAACACACTGAGAGAAATTTTTTACAAACTAATTTAATACAAAGCTTTTAATATACGTTATTAAAAAATATTTTACTTATAATTATTTACATTTAATAATAGCAATGAAATTTACTTTTTACTTTAATTTAATACAAGGTAAAAAAATTTTTTTATTGTGTATTTAAATGAATTTTAAAATCTCCTTCCAGGTGTACTTTTACAACAAACTTCATTCCACTTAGGAAACAGTAAACTTCATTGAAATAATTTAATGAATTATGACATTTGCCGTATAAAAGTTCAAACTTTTTTTAAGTCGTTTTTTTTCTTAAATTCCGTCAATTATTTTATTAAGTTGGAACTCTAAGTATTAAACTTTCATTACCATAAATTTTAAAATAATAAGAATGAGGATATGCGAGAAAGAGAATTGAGAAAATGTGCTTATCTGCTTCTCAAAAGTGATCAAAATAATTTGAAATAAAAAAATATTTTCACCACTATGTATCACAAAATTAGACAAAAGAATTACTTTTCTTAAAATAAAAAACTTTTTGGCAAGAGAATCCAATTTTTTCGAAGATCAAAAAATTTAGTAATACACGGATAAAAATACCTACTGAATATAAAATTAATTTTTCTCAATTTCGAGGGAAACAGAACATATGCTTGACATGTGCAGAATTATACTTAAAATTATCAAAGGGAACTTTATTTTGAAACCAAATATTTTAAAAATTAAAATAATTCTACTTGTTTTTAAAAACATTCTTCTTGTCACAGAATCAAGAAGAATTTAGCTTAATTTAAGTAGATATTTTTATCAGTGTGATTATTAACTAATTTAACACAGAAGCACAATTTTATTTTTAACGTAAATAAATATATTTGGGTGTTTTAAAAAAAAATTTAATAAGGTTAATAGTTTTTTCAGTACTGGAAATTAAATTGTTGTATTAAATTTTTCTAACTTTTTAATAAACCTTATTAATTTTTTAATTGTTAGTATTAACCATTTCTCTCGGTGTACTTGAAAAGAACTTTAGAACTATAAAAAATTTTTACTTAAATGCATTAGAAATGATTTCTTACTTTTTCTACTAAATATAACGAGAATCAGTTTATTTTACATAGAGAAAACTTTTCAAGATAATACAACTTAATAAAAATATAGTATGAAACCCTTAAGAAGCCGCTTCTAGAAAAACTATTTGAGCATATGTAACAATTTAAGGGGTTTTCAACTAATTTCACATATTGTAAAAACTTCTACTAATTTTAAGTGTTTATTTTTGTTAACGTATCAATTATTAATTATATAGTGTTAAAAACGACCATAAAAACAATGTTTTTACTAAAATACAGATTTTGAAAAGTATATATGTTTTAAATAATTGTTTTGCATATTACCCAAGGATTAGTTTTACATCTTAACATTATTATTTCATTGTGAAAAGTCTCAATATGCAATATTTGTTCTTTGGCAGGAAAAAAATTAATCAAAAAACGAAATTAAGTTTTGAATTATTGAATCACTGTCGCAAAAAATAAAGTTTAATTTTCGCTATGCATTCTAACTAAACATGTTTCAAATTTTCATTTTAATTAGTTTTATTAACTTTCGAAAAAGGATAAAACTTTAAAATTCAATTAGATTTATTGCGATTTATTCGCTTTTGTATTTCAAGTATGTTCTTTCATAAAATTAAGTGTCGCTTCATTTGATTTTTTATTCAAAAGTAAAATTAATTGAATGTTTATTTTTATACGACATAAGCATATATATAGATGTGTAAATTAAAAAATTGTGTACATATTCCACCAAAGTTTCTGTAAAAAATAGAATGTTTTATATAATGTTTGAGAACATATTCAATTTTTTCCAATTTTTTCTTTTAATTTATCTTTCTTTAAATAATTTATAAAATTAGATGAAAAATTTATAGAATTTTTTTAACATATGCAAAAAAATTGCTGAACATCATGAATATTCCATTTATATAAAATTACAATATTCATGGCCATATTTTGATTCTTAGACACTTATAAATTTCACCAGATTATGAGATTTCAAAAATCAGTTATAAGAAAAAAATATATTAATAGTCACCAGAAATACAAGCTTTTCTAAAAGAATTTCGTATTAAACTTGAAATAACAAGATAAATTTGAGGAATTACAAAAGATATTTCTAAAATAATATTTGTTTTTAACGTAGTGTCTGAATGAGGAACGAAAATTTAAAGCATACTATTATAAACAGCTCAATAAACCATTTAATACTGAACCAATAATGATTCAACAAAGAACTTTTTTCCAGAAACAGTTTTTGCATTTTCTTTACAGCCATAAATTAGTTTTTTTTTTAAGTTATAAAAGGCAAAAAAATTCATCGCTAAATTCGAATCAAAAACAGTAATTTTTTCATTTTTGACGCCTTATGGCGACCTTTTGTCTTGGTATTAGTATTCTGGTTATGTAGTCTTTATTAAAACTTTTTAAGTTTTTTCAATTTTTGCAAAAATTAGCTTTGCACTTAGTTATGCACATTAGCGCGCAAAGGTTTATTTTCAACTTCCTTAGCAACAGGCTAGCCTCCTGTCTGTCTGGCTTCTATCGTAGTTTTGGGGATATTGTGATTTTTGAGAGAATTATTTTTGCAACCCAAAATGCATGTTTTTCAAGACAGCTCTCAGTCTATTGTCGTAAGGACCATCATATGTTAATCACAATATCCTTAAGCTCCACGTATAAAGTAAAGCACTAGATAGAAGAGTATTTTTTCAATGTTATAAAATTCGGATATTATATTCTAGTGAGTTTATTTTACACACGATTTATGACAAGTGAAAAACAATTACGATTTACCGGTAAAAAGGTTAATGAGTCATACCCCAAAAATAAGACACGCGGCTATTTTTCAACCCCTTTTTAAATTAATGAACATAGAAAATTGTTCATGTAAAGCCAAAATAAAGTATGCATATGAGGAAATTCATGGGAAAGCTTAGTTCAAATTGATATTTTTGGAAGAGTGTACACACCAAACCACCACATACACAATATTCATAGTTAAAATAATGATAATAATCGCAATAATTCGTTATCGTGACATAATTCTTTTCTATAATTTTGCAGTTTTCTTTATTTCACCATTTCACGTTTTTTTAAAATCGCACATAAACATACACATATACCTTTATTTAATTATACTTTTTCATTTGAATGTGAAATGAATTTCATTAAATCTATTATTACTTTTAAAATAAACGAAGACTTCATAGTGTAATTTGAAATGAAAAAATGCGTGCTAAATTAATTATAAAGTAGTACGATTACGTTGAATAATTTTATTTTAAATTTCTGAAAATATTTGCTAATCTTTTATCGATGTTAATAAACTTCCTTCGGATAAAGTTAACATGTAAAGCTTACGTTACACTGTTACTTTCAAAAACAACTACAGATACGCGTTTACTTATTGTTTTGCCAAGTTTTTTGGTTATTTTTGATTATTCAAAATGTATACTCGCTATTAATACTTAAACTTCAATATTACGACTCAAATCAAAAGCTAAAGTTTCGAAAATCCGACTTCAACTTTCTTTTCACCATAATATTATTACCTCTAAAACGTTATATATCTCAAACTAAATTATTTTCAAACTATAGTAATTTTTTGCTTAGTGTAGGGGCCACACTTTTTTTAAAAAAATTTTAACATGTAATTCGCAGTTTATCTTTAAAAATATCTAATTTAATGATAAAAGTAAACAGAAACCCCGTATGTTTTCGTTCCTTTTGTATATCAGACGTTCTTCATTGTTGTTCTGTGGGTTAGAAATCAGTCTAATTGCACAAAAATTAAGGTCAAAAAATTAGTTTTTGTCCAAAATACGGATGTAAGGTTTATAGCTTCTACTTCTTGTGAGTTATCCCACAAATATGATTTTATTAGATTCAAGAATAAATTTCTAACTAAAAATTTATGAATAATAAAAATCTAATTTGAAACGTTGCTTATATCTTTTTTGCTGTATGACATTTGACAAAGATATTCCCCCTTCTATACCACTTTCAGTAAACAAAAAATAACAATTCAAATTTTTTAATTAATACAATTTTTATAAAACTGTTTTTTTGCCAAAAAATCATTAAAATAATTACAAAATAAAAAACAAATATGAAGTCCAAAATGCTACTAAAATCAGTCCATTTTAAACTTTGCCTTTTTTGTAAACATTACTTGATGAAACAGACTTCCTCTTTTTAGCCTAAAATTATTATTTTTTTTATTTTTTCGAAAAATAATATTTTAAAAAGTTCGACAGTGAAGACTTTTGCGAAAGAAATTCAATTAAGTTTCCTTACAAGTTCATTTTTGAACTTGAAAAAAAAAATTAAAAACTAACCAGTTATAAATTACAGTTTCATTTTTTTTTTCCAATTTTTCAAAATGGCTTATAACTCAGAGTAAATAATCTTTGCTACATTTTAGCATTTCAGAAACGTTTATTAAATTGTTTAATTTTTGACACTCTAATAAGCGAATAATGTAAGCAAAAATTTAAAATAGTTATACTTTTAAACTTATTTTTGCATAAAATTCCTATATTATTAGATGTTTATGAGATGTAAGAAATAATATGCATTTTTTGTATAAGATGGAGGGGTTTTTCTCCTGTTCGTTACACAATCTAAGCAGGGACTACTCTTTGACAAGACCAGTAATTTGTAGATGTCTCTTGAGAAGACAATGCTCGTTTAGTAAATTAATGATTGTGTTATACTCCAAATAGCACTGCCGGATAAAAAGGTTTAAATCCCAACAAATAAAAATGTGCACAATTGGAACTGTTATTCCGAACAGGAACTCGACTTCAAATCCGCTTCGGCTTACTTGAGCTGATGATGCAGTGACGTGGCGTTGTACCAAACAATTCACGCTACTGGAACGTTGATTCAACAATCCGGTATCAATTCAGGGAACGACAGCAGCACATAGCCTCGATCATTGTACCAATTGTAAGAATCGCGACGGCCAAGGAATTATTGTGTCAAAGTTTAGCTAGCAATGTTACTGATTCAATGTTGAAAACCCGAATGCCTTCTTTTCTTTAATTTAAAATGTTTTAGAGTACAAGTTCTTAAAACTTGGACTTTACAGTCAAAAGATAAACAGAATTTCATAATTCGACAATAAAGTTTTTGTTTCTTTAAAAAGTTTTTTCTTTTAAAGAAATATTAATTTCTCTATGTGGACGAAGTTCGTTTCATCTTTTGGGTGCTTTAGGTGCTTTCTCCGTATGAAGAAGTGTTGATCATCATAACAATTGTCCTCAGATGTTTTCTACTCAAATTTGAAGTTTGAATAGTTTTATTTTCGCAGGGGTTTCAGTTAAAAAAATTCCCTCTGTTTAAGACCCCTGCTGATGCTTCCATCGATCTGTATGACATTTACAAAAGTAACTTAGACAATTTTTAATGTTTCTACATGTAAATCAAAATATTAAAAGAATAATTAAATGACAAGATCGATTCCAAAGTTTTATGATGCCAGTTTAATTTGATCTATTAAAAAATAAAGCTTAACGTAATCAGTTGTCAAAAATATTTGCCTTTAATAGAAATCTGTGTTTCTTCTAATAAATTAAATTTTAACAATGTTTTTACGTAAAAAATTTTACTAAATTTTTAAACTTTCACTAAATCATTAACGCAAAAAAATCACTGTAGAACTTATTAAAATTTAAAAAAGTTACCTTTAGTAAATTAATGTGGTCAGACGACGAATTGGAATCAGATGACGTAAATACGAAATTCCTTGCACTCTGCATTGACGTTTTACTAACATTTCGACTGATGTCGGCCATCTTTTTCAATACTTTATCATTGCGGGTCAAAAATGAACCCCGTTTATTCTAAAAATAAATAAGTTGAAATTTTATTAGCAAAAAACAATAAATCAAAAAACTGTCACATCAGTATCTTATGGTACTTTTCGTCTTATGATAAAATGATTTCAGATTTTAACTTCTGATTTTAATCATATTCCTCTTGATCGATAGAAAAGACTAAATGCACAAAATATTTTAATTATTCGCAAAATGTAATTGGAGTCGAAATTAAAAAAGTCCACGAATTAAAAATATAAAACAATTTTTTTCGAATAGTGTATGGTTTTTCAAACCATACACTATTTACTTTAAGCTCCACCCTCAATAAACATTCAACGATAAAAAAATATACATTCTAAATATATTCTTTCTTAAAATCAAAAGTATTATGATTAAAATCTGAATTTAAAGTCTAATTTTTTTAAATTAAATTGGGGTAATAAGTAAGAGGTATGAGGTTAATATAACTACTAATCACTATATATATACAAATCTCAATAAAATATTAATTATCTAAAAAATCTTTAAAGTGCCAGATTAATTTTACGAACTTATTTGGTAATTAGTAGTTTTGTAAAAGAAACCAAATAAGTCGCTAATATATCTAATAACTGTTTACTAGTTAAAGCAAAACAAACGTCGTGATAGATCTAATACATTTTCAACTTATTAATTTTTCTCGTATACATTGGTACACTTTTGCTTGGTTATTATAATTAACCATCAGGAAAAGCTCAAAAGGTCCTATTACCAAATTTTTCAAACTAAACTCATTCCTCGATTGATACAGTAGATACGTTTTTGGAAAACTTGTGTAAAAAAATACAAAAAGCGTACTATGTTTCCGTCGCAATATTTGCGGTTGAAATTACGAGAAAAAGTGTTTAACAAATTTAAACGAAATTTAAAAAAAAAAACAAACAAACAATATGGTACTCTGATTACTAGCATAATGCAAAACTATTAAAATAAGACCTTTTTTTTATTATTATTTAATAACCATGAAAACGTGAAACCGTATAAACCGAAGAATGCGTCCTTTTCTATTCAATAGTGTATTTCCATAGATCAAAAATGACAATAGCATTTGAAGCCTACGAAATTCGTAGATGGGCTATAGCTGTTGAAAGCAAACACTAGCAAAATTTTTTAGAACCACTCAAAATAGAGTCAGCATATCTGTGTTTTTGTACTTTTACTATATTTTTTTCAGAATAATTACCATAATTGAAAGCGGTTCAAAAACATCAGTCGCTTTTGGTTTCAAGAAAACCGCATTTTCTGATTTTGATTCAAGAACTATTTGATCACGTGAATCACAGTTGAAAATTTCAACGGCATCCGATGTATTACTTCCTCCAACATCAATATCCACTTTTCTCTAAAAAAAGTAATAAAAGTTTAGACTAAAATGTCAAAATCTATTAGTAGACACTAAGCGTTCAACATATTAAACATTCTTACAAATATTAATTTCTTAAAAATTACTGAAATTTTACAACAATTCGAAGTAATTTTATTTCAGTTTTAAAAATATTTTTATACTATTCTTGGCATTAATAATAATTTTGGAAATTTACACTGTGTAAATAGAAATGTTTTAAAATTCTAATTGACATTTATCACCAATTAGTATCCAAGAATGTACTGTTATGGCGTTCCAACCTTCTATAAGGAGAAAGTTCATAAAACTTATAAAAATTCAATTAAAATTCTTCAATTTCAAAATTGTCAAATTTTAATTTAAAATTTTAATTTATTTTATTGTTTTTTAAAAAAATTGGATAGTTCATTTCATTTTTTTTTGTCTATTGTTGTTTTGATTTTATCTTTGTTATAAAAGAAGTGGAAAATAAAGAATTTGGCAATTCGGGTTATAGATTTTCAATAAAAAACTTAGTTTTAGTCTAAAAAGTAAAAACATAGTTTAATAAACTTTTCGTCGCGACATCGAAAACATTAATTTATTGAGCATCAACGTTCGAATACAAATTCGCAACGATTAAACAAATTTGGGAGATTCTTTGTTTTG
>AGDA01063177.1:0-10109 GCA_000281935.1 Mengenilla moldrzyki | reverse complement strand
AACTGACTCAGCAGTTTCCAAAACGATTGAGTTGTTATATATTTTGGTGACTCAGCGTTTTCTGGTCGAACGTTTTAAAACAGCATCCGGGGTTTAACCTTTTACCCGGATCGCTCTAATAGTATAACAGTACGTTTAGCGTAAAAATTAAAAAAGCTGTTTTTTAGGTACATTCGAAAACTTTACTTCTTAACTATTTTAGCAAAAAAATTACCAACAAACGTTTGAAAGGTCAAGATTTTACCAAAATAGTACAATGTTTACTGTCAGAAAAGAAAAACACTAAGATTAAATCTCTATTTTTTACCACTTTTCATAAACATAATTGTTTTAATGGCGGCTTAATAATTACAAAACATCTGTGATAGCAATTCTCTGTGCAATTTTTATCAGTGCGATGATATCGTCCATGCCCAAAGTGATGAAATGTAATAGCAATTAAAACTAAATTATGTTAAGTCATTAACAACAATTCTTTACAAATCACATAAATTCTGAAGCGAACGTTTTGCTTTTTGTTTTGTGATTTCACCGTTTATGGTCATTCATTTATTTAAAAATATAGGAAATGACGTCAGAAAAACGATTTTCTATTTTACTAATTACTAGAGTAGTAAAGTTTTCAAATACATTCTTTGTTCAAAATTCATTTTTTTGCAAAAAACGCGTAAATACATGAGCAGTAAGAAAGCATAGATTTATTCGAAATTTTTCAATTGTTAAATTCTGAACCAGAATCAAATATTTTAGTACATAACAGAAACTTATGTTTAAATTCATCTTAAAAAAATATGAAAAGTGTTTACTTTAATTAACAAAGTTTTAAATAAATATAATTGTTAATTTCTTATACTTTTCTTACGTGATGTTTTTATTTTTTTTTTTGTGTGAAATAAGTAAATAAATAGTTTAATTTTTATTAAGAAACAAAATTTGATTTGTAAATACAAACACTGTTCCATTAAATATAATAGTAATTCCGCATAATTTGTCTGATTCATTAAGATCTATTTTTTTAAAGCATTCACTGATCTGTCCATCAAATAAATTATAATTCAAAATTACCGTACTAAAAAAGATTTCTTTCTCAAATCGCAACCTACGCCTTTCGTTCTCCACCTCTTGGCTCTCATCATCATCAAAAAGATCATCCAACGGAATCAAATCACTTCCACTACCTTCGCCATCCTCTTTATCGTCATCGGACTTAATGTCGTTAATATTGCGCCATCTATACTGACGTTCACGACCACCATTTTCGGAAAATAAGTCACCATCCTCGAACATGACTTCTTGTATCAAACGGACCTCTTTCTTATCCTTATCCAACATTTGGCGCCTGAGAAAAAAGCCCTTGATTAAAATCTTAATTAACTAAAATCACAATCAAACATATGAATCCGTTCAAGTTCGCGCTGCAGCTTTTTCTCGTTAAACATTTCAGCATCACCGGCTTCCGGCTCCATGATGTCCAAGTCCTTTTCGTCCTCATCCTCGCTACGCCAATCCGATCCTGACAACTCGGCCTCGTTTTCCAAAAATCCTTCTTTCGTTACCACAATTTCGTTCTCTTCTGAATCATAATCGATAATCGCCGGATAAGTATCTTCCACGTATTCTTCATGCAAATCGCTACTGCTTTTAGGATCTTCAATATCTTTATTTTTAAAATAAAATTTAATGATATATAGACTTAATTAAAATCTAATCAATAGTATTAAATAAAAACGCCGATAAAAATTCTAACTAGAATTAAACTAAATCCCTCACTACTTCAATATAAAAATGAATTTTCTTTGTCCTAGTATAATTATTTTAAAATTTGAATAATATTTATTTTGAAAACGTTTTATTGGTAATTATATGTATAATACTAATTATATCATGCCTATGTTTTTTTATTCCAAAGTTAGTGTTATGGTTTCGGTTACGAAACTTGGATCGATTAGGAGGAACAATGTTCACTGATCATTTCGAAAACATAATAACAGAAATTTATGTATTATGAATCATGAATGTGTGAAATTCCATAGGTTTATATAATTGCTCTTTAGGTTATTAAAATTTGAACGTTCGGAATGAATTTTCGATCATCCAATACATATTTAATGAAACAGAAGCCTTTAATAGAAAATAAACCTATAACAAACTTACCATTATCTTCATCTTTTGATTCACGACTATCTTCTTGATCACCTATTTCATCGTCAGAATTGTCAGAATGATCGCCAATTTTATTATCGGTTTCGTCATCAGCTTCATATTCGTCAATGAACAAACGGAACTGTTTACCTTTAGTATTTTTATAATTTTTAGAGCTAGTGCCACTGTCATAATCGTCATCATCACTTGATTCGATTCTCATTTTTTTCACTTTTTTACGGTAACCGTTATGGATCATCTTTTTCCTAACAATATCATCGTCATCATCAATTTTATTTTCATTGTTACTCCTATCAGCAGCCATTAGTTTCTCATCGATTTTCAAGCTTTCATTCGAAACGAGCTCATTTAGAGGCTGCTTTGGAACCTCCATCGGAGTCGGAAAAAATGGTTCCGAGCAAACAGCAAGTAACTCGTTTTCTTGAGTTGTTAACTCTGGATAACGCTTGATAATTTTTTCTTCACTTTTCGGACCTTTCTAAATTTTTGACAAATTCAAATCGAACAAATTTAAGTTTCAAAATTGATAAAAAATAAAATAAAAATGAGAGACAATATTGACTTCTCTAAAATATGGTCTCGGAATTAATTAAGTCTTAAGTCTCAATCATATGGTACGAGAATTAAAAGTAAGCTCGTTTTCATTACATTTCAAAATTAAAAAATGTCAAAGCGCTTTAATTTTTTAATTTTTTAAATTAAATCTTAACCGTTTCACTTTCGCGTTTTAAAAGTGAGTCGTGATATTTTAGTTTCATATATATATATACATATACACACACACACATATATGGTCGAAAAATTCGCAGTTTGCAGTTTTTTGATTTAATTTTAATTTAAAGTAATTATTGGTCCGTTCACGCAAAACTTTATATGAGAGTATAGTCATTTAGCGCTGTAAGAAATTGTTTCTTCACTCTGTTATTTCGCGTTCGCATCAAAACAGTCCGATAACATTCGAGATCACCTAGTAACATTTAGAAGCAATCAACAATCACACAACTTAACCTGTCAATCAGGTTAAATTTTTTATCGCAAAAAGAAATAAAGTTCACTAATCACTTAATTTTTTATTTTCTACTCTTCTGTTCTACTCGACGTATTTTATTTTAGTACTTTTATTATTACTCGATAGAAGTAAAAAAAAACTTCTTGAATGGCGCTACATATACTGTTGACTACATTTTTATTTTATTTTTTTCATATAAGGACTCCTACCTCGTATGTATCTCAATTCCGATTTTTAAAATTATGACATTTTCAGAAATAAGTAATCGTAAAAAGACATTGTAATGCCGTATTATACACACTCTTTACAAACCAAGATCTTTTACAAGCCGTATCCAAAAAATAATTATCTTTTTAGGAAAAAGTGTAATAAACATTTTAGAAAAAATCTATTGTCACAAAAAAGAGCATATTTTAAACTGCTTTTCCACATAGTTCCCAATACTTTTGAGATATACCTCAAAAGTACAACTATAGTTGTAATAGCATTTGATCAATTTTTCTAGTTGTACCTTATAAAACGATTATGGTAGTGAAAAAGGCATTGCCATTTTGCCATTATTTTAAAAAAATTTTACGCCAAGCTCACACTTTAAGCGTAAAAACAAATAATAGTCAATGATGCTACAGTCATATTTTTTTTTTCAAAAACTATTGTAAGATGTGGTGAAAAATGGGGTTAAAATTCATTTGCTTTAAAATCATAAAAAGATTGTTCTTAATAAATTGGATCATGATAATTAATTCAAGTTTAATTTTCAATCGCTTTTGATACTATATCTAATTTAATTTTGTATTTCTTGGTAAAATATTTATCGACAAAAATATATCCTAAGAATAATGGTATAAACCAGAGGTGGTCAAAATTCTTGTTAGGCCGAGACATTTTTCAAAATTTGGAATTTTTCACAAGACGCAATTAAAAACATATTGAAATGTTTTGTAAAAACATTTTTAAAATTCTTTTTTACGGAAATTATATCTACTGAAGCATGAATAAACCTATAAAATATGTGTACTGAATGTAAATGTTAAAAAATAAACGTTTGTTTTACTTCGACTATTGCTTAAAATTTGGTGAATAATTGAAAACAAAAAAAAACTCGGACATATTTATCGAAAACCATAATAGTCATTTAAAAAGTTGCATGTAACTGACAAGCCACAATTCGCTCGCCTCAAGTGTAAATGATCTTACAAAGTTACATTGTATATACAAAAGTTACATTAAAAAAACGTTTTTTTTGACAATAACAACCTAAACAATCATTGAAAAAACATTTTAAAAACGACATTAAGATAAAATTGGCTGTACTGGCATGTCTATCTGGTAAGCAGTTGAACTAATTCCATCCGAATTTCTAAAAAAAAGCTTGTCGCACATGCAACGTATGATCGAGCAGTGTTTCTCAACCTTTTTTCACTCGTGGCCCCTCTAAAGAAAAATGCTTGTATGTGTGGCCCCTTTTTCATTTGTAAAAAATGCATCAATTTTTTTATTATAATATAAAAAGTATGTACACAGATAAAAGCGTGCAATATAAAAAAGTGTTCTAATTCTCGTAAAATGTCTCAAAATTCTCATAAAAAAGATTTTATTCAGCGTGATCCTTTTGCTTGGTATAAACTAACCAATTTTCTTATATCTGGCTCTTTTTTGATGTCGCTTATTTGATAATATATCATTTTAATCATACCAGACTTTATTAATAAAAACTACTAAATTCTAGAATTAACTTTTTTTTTTAAAGTATGTGGAAAAAATTGCATTCTACTTCTTTCACAACTGTAACATTTTAGCTTAAGCTCCTGTCATGCAATGTATCCTTTTGTGATAAGTACTATATTTAATTTCTTTATAAACTACCCCTACGATGTATAAAATATAAATTTAAAAGATTTATCACAAAATAACTAAAGTAAAGTAAAACAGAAATAAGCTAAAGAAAAAAAAGAGTAAAGTAAAGCAGAATAAGTTATTTGGAGAAATTATTTATTGCTTTGCTACAATATGTATACGAAAAAATATTTCAATTCCGTGAACGCTAAATACAACCATAAGGTAAAAAATATTTAAAATATTTTTAGTAGAATATTCAAATTAATTTTGTGGTAAAATATTTTGTGGCCCCCTAAAAAAGTTTGGTGGCCCAATAATTTTAATTTTCCTTTCTGTGGCCCCCTTGAAATACACTGTGGCCCACACGTGGGCCAGATAGCCCCCGTTGAGAAACCCTGTGATAGAGCATTATTGTGAAATATAACAAATCCCATATTGAATAGTTGTTAATTTTGTCCTGCATCGCATGTCAAAGATTTTTTAAATTCCCCACTGATACCATTATTTTATAAGGCAGAATCAGATGAATTGATTAATCACTATGTCAAATGCCTCAACTGTTACGGAACTATTTGCAAAATAGGTTTAAAATACTCTCTTTACTAATGATCACTATGTAGAACTGGTGAGAGACAGTACTAAGAAACCTACAGCCAGATCGCTGAGAGTAGGATTGTAAAAGCAATGTTTAGTGACTGCCTGGGTAGCTTTTCATGAATCTTGAAAACTGACTGTCCAACAACAGCGAGATTCTAGTAGAGATATTATCAGGAAACACTTTTGCCTAGATTTATTAAGTACATGAAGTTGTTCCATTGAACCATCGACTTGCTAGAAATACAATAAGGCATTTGGCTGCAGGGCTGAGGTTCTAACCCCGCCTATCAAGCATGGATTAATATTTATATTTATTTTTTTTCTTGTCAATAAAACTTTTTATAATACTTTTTCCAAAAACAGTACATAATTTTTTGAATACGCTTTGTAAATAATTTATAATAATTTTTATCAAAAGCTGAACGTATTTAGTTCACATTATAATCATTTAAATTTAATTACCTGTTGCGAAAAGTCCATTGATGTGATCGTGTCCTCATCCATAAAATTTAAGTTCTTAGTCGCGTGCGTTAACTTTGAATTTTCACAATCAATCTGTAACAAAACAAGCCCCCATTATCCCATATAAAAAAATGAATTAAAACAATGTTCTTCGTGGTAAATTTTTGTTCGGAATCGCCAAAACTGTGCTTGACACATGTTTCGGTTTCGCCAATAAGTCTAGACGACGTCTAGCCGATGCCTTAGACAAATCTAATTTCTTAACAGCCTTTTTTTCGTTTTGCACATTACGCAATCTTTTACTTGTCTTTTTTGCAGCGACACAACTCAACAAAGAATCATTCTTTTGTACATTTTTCTTAATCAAATGAGACTTTTCATTAGCCACTTTATCCTCATTTTGATAAATTCGTTCCAATGAGAGTTTGTTCGATTTCCGAACAGTCAATCGCCGATCGAGTTTTATACTAGGTGTAAAACTTATATCTCCAATAGAATCTTTATGGATAAGAGTTTTCACTTTCTCATTACTTGGCTTCTTCTGACTTAACTTTCCACTAAAGTTAATTATCTTCCCATAAACAGCTAACATAAGCCGATAGTTATTCTCAACTAATTTATCATTGAACTTATGCATTATCATTTGTTTAAAGTCTAAGTTTAAACTCGATCTGTATGTTGACATAATAACGGCCTTAATTGAAATTTCATTTAAAGTCAACCGGATAAAATCGTACCGCTTGAAAGAAAAATTTTAATTATTAATTTATTTCTATACGTATTTAGTAAGTTCTCCATAAAACTTTTTTATATATTACAATGCACTGAGAATTCTGTTCCTTAATAACTGAAAATTATTTAAAATACGACGATAAAGAAATAATTATTTTAATATAACGAAATCATGTATTGTCTTTAATATTTAAAGACTGCTTTTTTTAAAATTTACGTTTCTATTCTTTAAATTTTAAAATTATAACATTTCAAAAATAAAAAAGTGAGTATGATTTAATTATATTAAAAGAAAAATTTCTTTGCCACCATATTTAAAACACTGATTCTCTCAATGTGGTATTATGAAAATGTTAAAAAATATTACTACAAATATAACAAAAGAGTAATAAACAACATGACTTTAAATCTTTTGAAACAAAAAAGCATAACTGTGATTGAATAGTCCACGTACTACAAAATGAACCTTATGGTCAATATAAAGCTAATGAGTGACAAATGTGCATGCTTAAATAACTTTTTATTTCATTATTTGACGATTTAACAATTAAATTAAATGTTTATTTAAATGTCCATCTGACTACAAAAGTATTCGAATTACACGATACTCTTATTACACGATTTTGATTTTACGCAGTTATTATAAAACAGCAAATTTTTTCTGTTATTTTTATGACAGTTTTGCGTTAAACCATTTACCAGTATCATAATGATAAGCATGCATGTTTCTACCGAACGTACCACCCTTTTCCAAAACTTTAATCGTAAATAATAAATGTCTCAAATTTAATAGGTTCCACGAAAATCAATTGTCATAACTTCAAACCTGTTGAGACGTTATCTGGGATTTATATAAATTTAAAATTGTTGTAATTATTCACTATTACAAATTTCTGTACTAAACAGAAAAAATTTAAAAAAAAAGTTTATTTGAAATTCACAAAATCACTTGTTCACATTTTGATCAAACCGTGTTAATCAAGGGATAAATACATTACAGATTATTTTTGATAAGTTTACGTTATTGATTCAAAAAGCTATAGCACTGGTGTATTTTTAATTAACATTTTCTCACAGGTTAACAAAAAAAATTAATAAATTAGTCTAAGGCTACCATGGACGAATAAGACATGGACTAATCACTAAACTGACATATCTGTTTTAATGCTTTGGAATCAGAATTTCAAACGCATACGCAAAATAATATTTTAAACGGCCGGTAATAACGATTTAAATTGGATACTCGATTTTCATCGCGTATTTTTTATGTAAAAATAAAACCTAAATCATTGTTGCTGTTATCTACAAATTTCTCGCAACTATCTAAAAGTATATAGTTGTTTACTGGCGTTTTTATAGCTCCATTTTTCAAAAAATTATTTGAATTTGAATTTTTTTTACAAAAAAAGAACATGCACGTTTTGAGTTCTGGAAAAACGGGTACAAACAAAAAATTCAACGAATGGTCAGTCTTGTCTTATTCGTTTATAGAGTCTACCTCATTAGCATAATCTGTTTCAATCTTTGACGGCTTTCGGCTCCGAAAAATCCTTCTTCCAAATATTAAACAATAATAACGTTGCTTAAGCTTACGGATTCGTCTAATCTTTTTTTTAATGCCATTCAACGTGGTCAATTTGTTTAAAACTTTAGAAAACGATTCGACCTTTTGGTCCAGATCAACACACTGTTTATCAACTAAGGAGACCGAAGCTGTCTCAATTATGGATTCATTTCTTTTCCTGAAGCAGTCTAGAACCACGTTCTCAAAGCTTTCCAGCGATTGCTTAAAGTAAGGTTCAAACGTTGATTTCATAAAATCCCCGGAATGATCACTAGCTTCGTTTATATTCTTAAATATATCACGAATAATACGGTTATTCTTATCAAGCTCCAAATGGATATCTTTCAAGTGCCGATTATAGTCATTCATCTGTATCGCAAAGTTTCTATGTTGAAATAGTCGCAAAATCAAGTCATGATTTCGATGCTTGATCTTAAAGATGTCCTTAAACGTGACCAAACCGTAGCCTAATAAGCGTTTTAAGTCGGCTATTTTATCCAAATTTGTACGGATTTCTTGTAAAAGTTGTGGAACTGTATTGTCATTCACTTCGACTAACTCTTCTGTTTCTATACTTTTGATTTTATCCGATACCTTAGCGGATGGCTTTTCTGAAACCGAAACATTAATAGGTACATTTTTGACCGTTTTCCAAGTCCAAAAAAAGCTCAAAATATAATTCAAAAATCTCCATAAAAAATCCATGTTTTGCGATTCACAAAATTGACCGTTTTTTTGGCGAACCGAACTTTTTGAAAATAAAATAAGAAAAACACTTTTATAAGTACCTTAGTTTCAGAGCTTTCTTGTAAAATACTCAAATTGAACACTGGCGAAATTACTGACAGATCTAAATTTGTCACTGGTTCCTTGACTGGCGTTCTGATCTATTAGTAAACATTTTAAGTTTAAGTTCTAGAGTAATAACATAAAAGTTTAGCGCAAATATATTTAAGTAAAAATTGTACATTTTAGATCTATAGTCACTTCAATACATAAATATCAATACATCCATGAATCAATTCTATCAAAACAGCTTATTATATAAGCCCTTTTTTGGCGGGCAACCTGGTTACGTTTTTGGTTAATCCGAGTTACAACTCAGGTTGAACCAATATTCGCCAAAATATGATAACGATCAAGTTAAATTTTCATTTTCGTTTTGAATATTTGAATTTCAGAAATACGTAGCAAGAAAGTCTATGTTCTGCTCGCTTTTTAAAAAAAATGCCTGAAATTGTGATTTTAAGTTAATTTTAAGTTTTTTGCAGTTAAAGTAGAACAAAAAATAACGTACGAGAGTAGTGATGCGCTCACGTTAAATATTTTTAAAACCCCATGTAAAAAGTTTTTAGCTCTTCATAAGACAAATAGAAAAAGTGGTTATGAAAAGTTACAATCAAGTTCACCAAAATACAAAAAGTCGCAACTGAAGATAACCAGGTTTTTCGTCAAAAAATATCTATAGGGAGTACTCCCAGCAAAAAAATCTTCTCGAAGTCTTATGCGCATGCTTAATAACAGAAATATTACTAACGTTCTTTAAACTCATTTTTTAAATTTTTTTATCTATTATATTACTAAAGAGTTTAATATTTGATACTTTTTGGATTGTTTTTTACAAAGCATGCATATAACCACTTATAATTTTTTTAAACAAAAAAAAAAAAAAAAAAAAAAAAATAAAAAAAAAAAAAAATTAAAGTAAATTAACGTAATAACTAAAAAAATTAAAAGTAATTA
>AGDA01063176.1:0-13407 GCA_000281935.1 Mengenilla moldrzyki | reverse complement strand
TAAAAAATAAAAAAAAAAATAAAAAAAAAAAAAAAAAAAATTAAAAGAAAATTCGATCAAAAAAAAGTTAAGATTGAAATACCATGCGCATAAAAGTTCAACTGGTCACAAACAAGAACAAATGTTCTGTATTTAAAAAACAACCTCGGAATAATAGTCCATGTATACATTGTAGTGCTCATACCATTACAGATAAAAAATAAATAATTTTTTCAGCTATACTCATGGACGTTTTATACGTCCATGGCTATTCTATGATTATTCTGTATCAAAATATTTTTTTCTCTCTAAAGTCGTGTTCAAAAAGTCTGTCCTGTTCGGGAAAGAGTTTAAAAGTATTTTTGCAAACTTATTCGATCTTGTACAAAAACATAGGAGTTTAGTAATTCTAAATAGCTATGACGTAAAATTGTCTTGTTTGGGACAGACTTTTTGGACACGACTTAAATTTAGCATTCTTCTCTCTGTATTTAAAATTCACAATTTATTTCACGTCCAATGTAGATAAGTGACTGATTCTTTGTGCAAACACAATTGAGCGTTTAGGCTCGCGTTTTCGAAACTTTTATTCAATGATTTTCATACGCACAAAGCTTTCATGTTATTATTCTATGGTTTAAATATCAAAAGGACTAAGCAATTTGTAAACCTTTTATCGCTATATTTCTACCGTCTTCGTTTACTGTAACCATTATTATAAAAATCAATTTTTTATGATCGGTGTGAGCAAATATTGAGTAATACCATTTAATGCCAAATCGAATAGGCTATCAAAAGATACAGAAATTATACATCCAAAGCGAACGTTTGTGTTGCTTTAAATGTTTGTCACACTAATTTCTAAATTTAAATCTAATTTTAGGTAC
The DNA here is from genome assembly GCA_000281935.1 of Mengenilla moldrzyki. Taxonomy (NCBI): domain Eukaryota; kingdom Metazoa; phylum Arthropoda; class Insecta; order Strepsiptera; family Mengenillidae; genus Mengenilla; species Mengenilla moldrzyki. Next base: position 12,541 of record AGDA01063176.1, on the reverse strand, counting down.
CTTCCTATTAGTCTAAAGAGTTGAAATATGTTAAATATTATGTGGCGTCATGTGCAGTTTAATTGACCAAAAAATGGAACATTTCCATGGGGAAGTAGAAGCTTAAATGATTTTGGCTAAACTTTATTTTTATGAAGACGACAAGAAATCAACTTTTAAAAACCTTGCTTATATTATTCATATTTTCTGTATCACTATCACTTGAGTCTACAGCCACAATCCGACTGAATTTACGAATCCGTTCCATTGATTTTCCATTTTCCTCAAATACAGCTTCATTACTTTTATCATCATCGTTTTTTTCGTCATTCTCAGTTGTCAAATCTGAACTATTTCCATCATCATTAACATTTGTATCGACTTCAACCTCATTCTGCCCATCTAGGTCACTTTCTTCCGCCTTAAAATAGGTAAAACGTTGTTCGTTAAATATTTTTCCTTAACCAAATATTCTTCAACAAAAAAACTATTTTTAAGAATCATTCATCCGTCCTTAATTTTCGATACTTTTAATATTTCATTTATAATAGAATAATTTTCTAATTACTCCTCACCATCTAGAAAAATGTAAAAATTGGGTCACATTTTAAGAAATTGCTATTTAGCGCCTTTTATATACTTAACATTTAGAGACTAGAGTTAAAAATATTTTTATCTATTCTTTTAATTATTTACATATTTAAATATATATTACATATTTAATTATTTAAATATTTACGATATTTTGATTCAACCGCTCTACCTATAACTGATTTTTACACATTAAAACTCAAAATATTTGGAAGAGAGGCTGAAAATCTCTTGTTGAAATTTATCAATTACTTTTCAGAAAGCAGTATTAGCTCAAGCACTTCAAATACAATTAGTTTTTATTTTTGTACTTCATTTAGTTTCTTATTTAGATGCAATTTAAAATTTGATACTTTTTTAAAAAGTTTTCAACTAATTAAATTATTTTAATATGTTGCAAAAACAATGTTACAACAGCTCATAATATTGTCTTGGATAGTTAAGAAATCAACGGTTGTTACAACTTCTGGAGCATTAATGTATCTGTTACATTTTGTCAAAATTCAAAATTCGATTCTCGCAAAAACAGAAAATTTTATTTTCAAATTTAAGAATTATAAAATTAAAAAAAAAAAAAAAAAAAAACGTAAGACAATAAAGTTAATAGAATAACATAAAAAAAATCTTGGCATATAAAAGAAGGAAGGCAATCTGTTTTTCTTTACCTCTTCATTGACGGATGACGCAATTCTGGGCACGCTCAATTCAAGTCATCCATGAATAACGTTTTAGCAATTCTATGATAAATTGAGGAAAAAAACTACTGTATGCATACAATAGAAATTTTTTATGCACACAAAGCACAATAATTGGGCGCGTAACATCTGGAGCTTTTAATAAGAAGTTGTAAGCCTGATTTTCTTCTATATTATTCTGTAGACCACAGTTCCCAACTTAGAGTACGCGTACCCGTTGAGGTACGCTGTAAATTGTTTAAGAGTACACCATAAAAAAAAGGTGTAATAAAGACAAAAATTTAAAAAAAATTTTATTGTCGTTTTGAAAATAAATTATATTCTAAATTCTGTTGGTTCAATACAATTACAAAAAAAGAAATTTCTAATATCAAACTTTTTTATTGAAATAAATGGTATATTTAAATTTCACCAATAAACCACTGAATACACAAGCCTTAATGATGTTCCGTATTGTTTTCATTATTTATTTCTTGCAGTACTGGACAAAACAATCACATTCACTTTTTGTACCTACTTTTATTGCAGTCCTGATGTAATATTTTTCTTTTTGTGCCATCTATATTCAAAAAGTATATGCAATTCTTTTCAACAGTACTGCATTTTATTATTTGTGTTAGTTATTTTCTCATTTGCATATATTTTTATGAGAACTGATCATAAATATTCTCTTTGTTTATATTAAGTTTTTTAATTTTAATTTATACCCATAATATATAATATCAAAATAAAAGAAATTTTTATATGGCGAATTGGAGAGAGCGGTACAAATTATATAATTGGCTTAAAAAGAGATACAGTAATTAAAAAAGGTGGGAACCGTTGTTATAGACGTTTTGATAAGCCTACCCTTAATAAGTCAGTTTCTTACATCATAGTTGCTTACGTCACAGAAAAGTACTCAATTTTCTTTATGTTAGTAAACATATCTTTTATGATGAAACGATTTAGTTAGAATATACCAAGTTCGTAAAAAATCGTTAAAGAACATAATATGTTAAGTGATTTTGGTGAATTCAGTATAAACAATAATTCCACGAACACGGAATTTAAACTTCTCTTTATGATAGTTTTTAAAAATTTATTGTTAACCCTTATCTTTTTTATGAGTATAAAGTATATAATGAAAACAACTGTTACCAACCGAAAATGACTTGAATTAAACGTTGCATGTTAAATTACGAAAACTCGTTAAACAGTTTTTGTTTAGCGATATTTATTGACATTTTTGTTGCCTTCGAAAACTTTACTATTTAACTATTTTAGTAAAAATTTTACCAGCAATTTACCAAAAGTCGTTCGAAAGCCAATATTTTATCAAAATAGTAAAATGCTTACTGTTCGAAAAGAAAAATGGTAATACCAAATCGTCATTTTTTTTTTACCAATTTTAAAAATAGAATAGTTTTAATGGCGGCTTAGTAATTGAAGCAAATCTGTGTGTTTTTAAATTTTATTGCGCAATGGAAATCCAAAATATTAGTTTGTCTGATAAAAGTGAAGTAGTAATTAAGGATAGTGACTCAGGATGTTCAACTTCAGAATTAACAGGAAGTGAAAGGGGTAATTTGATCTTCTTTAGTTTAGTCGGTAAGTCACTTCTCTAGTTTTGCCACGCCGGTCACTTTGACAATTTCTTTCTTAAACTGACTCGTTAATTACTACACCAAAGTTTTGTCCCTTAAGTGTTTTGTGTTCTGTGATTTCATCGTTTACGGTTCTTCGATAATTTTATCAATATAGTAATATCGAAGTTGAAAAAACTATTTACTATTTTACTAATTACTAAGGTAGTAACCTTTTCGAATGCACCCTTTATTTTAATTTAATCGACCAAAAAATAGGACATTTCTATGTGGGGCCAATTTGACTAAACCCATTTATTAAAAGATTTAAAAATAACCTCATCGTCAATATACGCCGATTTCGGACCTGATTTCTTATTATCATCAAAGTCCACAATGTCTTCTTCGTCAATATCTTCATCCTCTTCACTACTCGAAGATGCTTCACTTTCAGTCATTTCTTTTTCATCATCCAAAATTGGATCTTCTTCCTCTTCAATTTTCGACTCTTTCACAGCATTTTCTGTCATTTTCTTAACATCTTCTTGTCTTTTCTCCCATTTTTTCACTCTTTCCATTATTATGTCCATTTTTAGCTTATCATGAAAGCTTCGAAAATTGCATTCGGGTTTCAACTCTTGCTTTTTCATTGAAATCATTGCATCTATTGCAATGTAATGACTTAATTTTAACTTTAAATGTTATGTATACCAAACAATAATTTAAAATATAAATTATAGACAAAAATAATTCTCTAAAAAGCAATATTATCATACTGCTAGATAAACGAGTTGTTTAAAAAACTTTAATTTGATTTAATTACAATAGGATAAATAGGTTGAGGAACGGAAATATCTAAAGAAAGAAAAATAAAGCTCCACTATTCTAATTTCTTCTCACTTCTAGCCACGCCCATAAAACACAAATGTAAAAGGACAACTGTAATACAACTTTTACGAATTTTTTTTAGTTTTTTGACCCTTGACGCATATTTCTTCCCTAAAATATTGCACCAACTACAACTAGTGTGAAAAAAATAATCCATTTAAAACACAGAACAAATAATGAGCATTATTCCAAAACCCGATCAAATCATTGCGAAAAGTTGATTCTAAACTTGATTAGTTTAAATACTGAGAATGAAAATATGAACGATCTTGATCAAGTTTTAGAAGATATCTATGTGATATATTTTATGCTTTATGATATTATAACTAATTTGTAACCGGTGTAGCATTTGAGTGAAAAAAACAAGCGTCAGAGGTCAAAAAAGTAACAAAACTTTTCAGCAGAAATTTTATTGCAGTCGTCCTTCTATATGTATATTCTATAACCACGTCAAAAAAAAATAAATATTCAAAAGGTATTGTTTGTTCACTAATTAAAAATAACGGCGCTATAAGCTCCAGCTATTTTTCTGAAAAAAATAGAGTTCATTACGAAAATATGAGCTTGTGGGCAAATAACGTAAACCAATCAAAATTACACCGTGTAGACTTTCGAAAAGACTTTATGTGATTTAGTCATTCTATACGGTCTTTGTACTTATTAGAAATTTGACATATTACAAATTATCGCTTTTTATTTTTAAAGAATTAAAAACAACATTTTATTATTATTTTTTATTATTATCCCTATGTCAATTCATTAAAATCCTTTTTAACCCTTTCGCTACGAGCGTCGCCTATAGACGACATCCACACAACGACCTGTGTATATGAATGTTGTCTACAGAAGACATCCGCTCGACGACCTGTGTGTACGAATATCGCCCATACACGAATTTCACACAAAAAAAACCGTAATGCGGCATGGTGTCGATCTTTGCTTTAAGATTTATCACACTGAATTACATTATTGAGAATTTTAAATTGATATTGTAAAGTGTAATTTTGAATTCTTAAATACAATTTTATTGATATATTTGAAAATCCTTAAAATATGTTGTTGTGTAACACTTAAAGAAGCGTTTGTTCAGTGACGCTACTTTGGTGGACCGGTAGTTCGTAAAGCAATGTTGTTCCTACGGAAACTGTCGTAACGAAAGGGTTAATAATAATGTTATAAATTGAATTTAAATTTAAACTTTATAGCTGCACCATAAGCACTATGCATTTTTATAAAAGTATCTATTCAGAATTTGAAACTAGTTGAATTCTTAATTGTTTGGTATACATATTAATAAATGACATAAAATTACCAGATATAATAAAAATGTCTGAGGATTGCTTTTTTGAAAATTCCATCTTTTTTCAACTAAAGGAAGACCACTATTTTAAATATGTTACTTTTATAAATGCAAAATAGAAGTACAACATCTTATAATTCTGTTAATAGCAAACAATCAGTTTACTAATGTTAGGACATCAACCGTACAGTCACTTTTGTCTTAAAGTTGTATTTAAAATATTTTTTTAACAATTTTTAGATAATTATCGTCAAAGGAACATTTTTCTATATTCAACTTTTGTATTAAGCTTGCCGTCATAGGATTGTCTATACGATCATCCATATGATGTTTTTGTAGTCTTAAATGTTATACCAAAAAATACGAAAAATATAACCAAAATAAGACCAACAGCAATTAAAATAAAAATATGAGTAATGATCGTATTCGAATTCATTAGAAACGTTTTTGATGATTTTAAAACAAACAAAACTTAACAACCCTTTTTAATCATCTTATATCGTCATAAAAACTAAGTGGTTGTACGGGTAGTATCGAAATCTAATTGATTTTTTACTTGGTCGACATCTTTAACAAGTATTAAAAAATCATCTACAGCAAAAAAGATGCAAATACTAGAAATACTACTTCTAGTTACACTTGTTATAACAGCTGTTAACTTTCTAGTTACCCGACAATTTTAAAATAATGATAATGAAACACCATTAGAATATTAGTAAATCAATATTTTACACAAAAAAACATTGCCTCAACCTGTTCTCTAATGTTGTTTTGAAGCTGTTGTCTTGTGCGCTAAAAATATGGATAAAATGTACTTATAAAGTGATAAAATATGTCAAACATATTTTATACAGATGCACTAAGGAAAAATTTCAATTAGGAATCAAAATAAAAGTAATTTTCGGTTTAAATTAAAACAAAATATGTAAATTAAATAAAGAATTCACTGATTTAAAAAAAAAACTTTATTCTTTTTGGGATACTAAAGCAAAATTTTTCAAAAATAGTATATATAACAGCCTAATTCTTTGTGTCGGAACGCTCAATTTATTTCCTATTTGAACATTAAATTTGAACTTTCTACGTATTTTCAAATGAAAATTGAAATTTCCAAACACACACAGGATGTTTTTAGTCGATGTTTCCAGGCCATTTGGTACTTTATCTGGAAGTGGTGTAATGAGTTGCAGTCGAAAAGAGCACAACGATTGCAGCGATCACTTCTAGTTTTATATAAATTTCTATCAGTGTGTACAATGTTTTTATGCGCGTTCGATTTCTCTTTACGAATCGGAACTCAAAACTAGAATTCATTGTCAGGAGAAAGAACTGATAAACCTAACAAATCTTGTCCCTAATTCAAATTTGAGTTAAACAATATGCTAGCTTTATTACCAGATATCCCAATTCGTACGCAATTTGCAATTTTTCCAAAGTGTTCATCAAACAATGGTAGCAAATTCCTATGCTATTTGACACAAAAACCAGCTGTAAAAAATCAAAATAAAATTTGTAATGCACATGTTTTTTTATTATACACTGAATACTAGAATCTGAGCACTAAATTCAATAAATATTAATTTAAATATTTAACTTGTATTTTGTCGCAAAAAAATCAGAAAATTCTGAAACAATGTGTATGATATATGCCCATTTCTTTCTTACATCACGACAATATTTTTACACAAATTTAAAAAAATATAAATAAAATGTTTGTATAAATTATTTATCACTTTTTTTTTACTCCAAACATACGTGTGTAGACTTCGTATAGAATAAAAATATATATTTAATATGATTAATACTTATTTTATACATGTGTTTACAAATATAAGTATAAACTCAAAAACAATATTTGGCAAACAATATTTGTAGACTTTTTATAAATATTTTTTTAATTTTTGTTCAAAATATCTTCTTAAGGTAAAAAATAGATAGGTCACACACATTTTATGCGTATCTACAAAATATGTACGAAATATTTTAATACTATGAAATTTTAAACTGAATTACACTTTACATACTCAGAAATAACTATATACCAACTTTAAATGTAGTTTAAATAGATTAAAATTTTTATAATATATTTTACAGATTTAAAAATATATATTTCAGGGAAAATATTTCGAAACACGTACAAAATATTTATTTTCATATTTATTTAATATGTTTAAATAAATATTTTAGGCACCCTGGGTAGGTAACTAGAAAATTAATAACTGTTGTAACAAGTATTTTGAAAATGATAGAAAAGAATGGCGAACGTGTCCTCATGAAATTTCTGGTAAATTTTGATGTTGGCTCATAGCTCCAAATTTCAAAAAGTTAATTTTTTTCATTTACGTAAACGCCAAAAGCTTATTAATGAATCATTAGATGTTAAATAAGCGAATTAAAAAATAACAATAATCACAAAATCATAGCAATACTTACACTGAAATTATCGATATAAAACGTTATCGTACGTTACAACACAGAATAAACAGTTTGGCATAAAAAATGGTTTGACATTCACTATTTAGTGAAAATAGACTAACAACCCATTATCTCAGTATTTATGTAGGAGTTAACTAATTATACAATTTTAAAATACAACTTACATTTTCTTTTTTAGATTTTCCCGCGTAAACGTATAAATAATAAGCCATTTGCAATTTAGAGCACAGACTCCCCAACGTGCCATTTAGTTCGTTTCAAATTCAAATAGGAAACATAAAATTCAAATTGAGGAAAATGTAAATGAAATGGCACGTTGGGTCAATATACTGGGCAAGGCTGTCAAGTAAAGAATAATTGACAATTAGAATTCAATTTTTATTTTTAATACTTTTAACACATTTACGTGGGAAAATGTGAATTCGCATGACTAAAGCTTTTTTTCTTGGCTACAGTTTACGGGAAAGGTTCTGAATTCGGTTTAGGAAAAGACTAATTTCAAACGCTTTTTACAATTACTTTTTTTCAAACTGAATCAAAACAAAAAAATTAACATAAGTTAGCTTTAAATTTCCATCAGTATTTGGGGAAACTTAAAATCGGAATAAAAAAAGTCAGGGCTCCGAACCGGAACAGAACCGAAAACCGGAATTGAAGCGGAACGTAACCGGAACGAAAAAAAATTGAACCGGTTCGGAGCTAAAATTATAATTTTGAATTTGATTTCTATTTTGCAGCGGCATATTTATTTTTGCAGCGAGGCGTGTTGTCAGTTATTGTGGGACCCATACTTAGGAAAGTAAATATTTTCTAAATTTTTTTGAATAATTTGAAATAATTTAGTTTGCCAAAATACGTTAGTAAATTTAAGAAAGAATACAATTAAAAAATTTTAAGACATTTTTGTACTCAATGGGCGATCACTGATCGCTCATGTTTTTTTCATTTTTTTCAAACCCCATAATACTAATATAAAATTTATATATGTTTCCTTTATTAATAAACGTTTTTTTACATCAGTATATAGACAAAAATATTCTTCATACATTCCTACAAAATTTAAAGAGTGATTTGCTCACTTTTGAAACGCCCTAAATAAGCAAAATTATGTCATGCATCAGAAGAAATTAAAAAAAATCATTTTTTTTTCTAATAATACAGATTGTCTTAATGTCATTTTATGAGATATACCCTATTTTACAGAAGAGTTTGGAAGTATATTAACACGTTGAGTGCGGCACCGGTCCCTGGGGGCTGGTGCCGTCCTGGACAAAAGTTCAGCACCGGTCCCCAGGGACTGGTGCCGCACTCAACGTGTTAAAAGTCGCGGATCATCTTACATTATCGCACCATTAGAAAAGCGTCCTCTCGCTGCCGGCAGAGCGGAAAGATCAGAATTATTGGCGCCGCGCTCAACGTGTTAAAATAAGTTTTGAGAAAAATGGAATAATAAAAGATGGAGCAAATTATGTCAGATTGTTTGAAGCTCAATATGTTGAACAACTATTTACCAACTATTTATCCACACAGTGATATTATTGCCAGCTCATAACAGGGATATCACTATAGTGATAAACAAACGGAACTCCCGTTGTGAAGTCTATAGACTTCTCGTTGTGACCGAAACGAGCTCTTTCCTGTTGCGACGTCTACAGACGTCGCTGTGACAACTTTGTCAATATTTTTAATTTCTTGGTTTGCAGGGTAACTGATCAATTAGCATGATTATGAGAATTCTATATTCACTATGAAATTACATTAAAAAATCTTAATGGGATATCGTAATTTGAAGATTAGTCAAAGATCATATTGCATACTAACTTCATTTTAATATTACTGCGATACCAAACTGCAAGGATTCGTTTCGCACTACCGCACAGACTAACCTCACTGTGATATCACTCGCACTTTATCTTTATATTTGCTTATATTACAAAGTATGGTGGGCATTTTTCCGTTATATGTAACAATGAAATGTAATCAACACATTAAATTGGTTAACGAAAAAATCTCGCCAAAAAAAATAAAGTAGTGTTTATTAAAAAATACCAAATATATTTGACTTTAATTATTTTTTTTCAATCACTATTTTCAATATTGTTGTCAACGAGTTATTTGGTAACTATAACCAAAAAACTTATCATAATTAAACAAACTGTTATGTTACGGTTGGCAATACCGATATATACAGTTTGTTAAAAATTACTAAACAGGAATAATCGGAAGCAATGTTCACAGCTCAGTACCTCAGTGCTGTCTTTCAACATTTTATTGAGAACGTTTCGACATAATTCTCGCTACGATTTAAGCAAATAATTGCAGATTGTATTTATTAAATACCCGCTTGACCACGTTACATTATAAGGAGAATTTATATTACCATTATATAAAAGTGTCGATATTTCAAAAAATATATTATTATTATATAATAAAAATTATATTGCAAAAATTATATTATCATTATATAATAAAAATTATATCGTAAAAATAATATTGATATTATATAAGAATACTAATATCGCAGATATTATGTTACCATTATATAGCAGAAATATGAAATTCTCACAAATTTGTAAAAAGTTATTTTGAAATCTGATTATTTTAATCGTTTTTTAATGTCCTATGTGTGTATAAAACAATAGAAATTTAATAAAAAATATAATTTCCTTCATTGTTGAATGTTACAAAATTTTAGAACGTAGTTTTATTCACAGTGAAACGCAATTTTCATTATTTTCCTCTTGAAACATTTCTTTGCTGTAAGACGAATTTTCCCAATAATTTAGTAATTAACTGAAACCAAACAGCATAATGTTTTAAAAAGTGAATTTGTTAAAATACTTTGTATTAGTTTATTTATTTATTTGTTTAAAGAGTAAGTTATAAGCCAGTTTTTTTTATAAAAAATATAATTTTATTAAATTATGAACACTAAATTTTTTACAACTAAAATTCCGTAATTTCTGAATTTGTTTTAAAGTTGAATTTTAATAAAATTTGACAAAAATTTTAAAAAAATAGTATAAAATATTGCAACGGATATAATTTAAGCACATTTATAAAAAATATCAAATAATGTACGTTTTAATATAATACACTTTACGGGTTTTGAAATATTACTGTAATATTTTTTTTTTCGTAATGTTAGTGTAATGTTTTTTTTGTAATGTTACTATAATATTTTTTCCACGATGTTACTGTAATATTATTTTTGTAATTTTACTGTAACATGAACAAAATGCGTCAACTTTACATGTTACCACAATATTACCGTAACATTGCTGTTATATAAATTTAATATTCATTACAAAATTTATATTGAGGTTTGCGATGTTGTGATTACATTATCACAACATAATTGGTCAAGTGGGTATTATCGAATTTGTTTACTTCTGTATTCCATTTACTAAATTTGATGTGTTTCATAATTTCAGATTTTTTCATTAATAATTTTAAAATTTGAATCGAATGAATTTATATATAATTTTTTTTTTACTTTTTTCATTTATATAGTAACGCATGTAATTTATCGGACTTAGCTACTAAAAAAATGAGTTAAATTATAAATTTAACTCAATTTATAAATTAAAACGATTTTAATAGTATTGAAAATGTTTTTGATTTTATCATTTTAAATATTCTGTTTTACTGTGACTAAAGTTTTTTTGCTTCTAATTTTCTTAAAATATGAATCTATTTTTTCTGTAACTCAAAAAGTTTGAAACAACTTGTCAAGTCGCTATTTTGTTTCCTTGAAAGCAGTTTAGTTGTTTTTTTAAGTGCAGTCGTTGTTAAAACGTTAGAAACTCGCCAATTTATATCAATATAGACTTTAAACTGTGAAAAAAAGGTACAAAGTAAAAAATGTCTGTTAAAAGTGAAAATGTAAAAAAACCAAAAGAAAAATTAACATCATTGTTCCCTTTTACTAAAATCCTGATTGCGATACTCTTTTTTTAATGTGCCTAAAACTAAATAAAATAGTATCATTTAACTATATTTTTGTTTTATTTTACTGAGATAGTTGTTTAAAATAACTTTTTTTCTGGTTAGTGATATAAAAACACATAGCTTTGATAAATGCACTTGTTGGTAACTTTAGCCAAATGTGGGTTCGTAATAAAAACATTATAAATTTGTATCCACAAGTTTTGATTGAATTTGTCAAAAATTTGTTTAAAACTACCAAATATATTAGTAGAGCTATTTGGTAACTACTACCAACAGAGTTCGTATTCCCATATAAAACCTACCAAGTTGGTAGAAATTATTAAACATTTCTGTCAAATTTATCAAACTTTCCCTGTATGTGGTTGGGTAAGAATAGAAACATTCACTTTTGCACTAATAAAAAAAATCTGGTTTGCGAAAGTGAATGTTCCCTTTTTTGAGTTGTAGTAATTTATGAACAATAAAACTGTGAATTTAAACCAGGAATGTCGAACCCAAACAAGTTAGTGGGCCAAATAAAAAATTACTAAACTTAGGTGGGCCGCACATATCAATATTAAACAAAAAAATTATTTAAAATATTTTTTAACGTGCAACTTTTAAAATATTTTACTACCTTACAATTAATGTTGCACACTTTTTTGTCTTTTATTTGGATTTTTTTTTTAATATTAACGGATAATTTGTTGATTTTTTCACATAAAATAATATAGGCAGTCAAAAACATTGATTGGCCCGCAAAAAATCCTTAAAAGAGCCATATGCGGCCCGCGGGTTGGATATCCCTGGTTTAAACAATCCTATTTTTTTTAACTAATTTCTATATTCCTCAATAGTAAAAATTACCAAAACTTGTTATTTTATACTTATGTAATTACTCATTAATATAAAGTTATTAAAAAGTATATTATTATTATTATAATCTTTATGTAAAAAAACTAAGACATTGGTTTCTGAGACATGCCAGCAAATCTTATTTAACGTGTGTAAAGATAAAACTTTGCATTGTACAAAGTTATAGTCTCTGAAAAAGCGAGAATCCGAAAACAATTTTTGGGGTTCAGGTACTGATTTAAATAACTAAACGGAACGTTTATGTCTTAAGAGTGATTAAGCGTTTCAACTAAGTAAATAAA
>AGDA01063161.1:0-20142 GCA_000281935.1 Mengenilla moldrzyki | reverse complement strand
ATTCAAATCTCACTAGTTGTATCAATAATAAAAAATAATAATAAGTTAACTTTTATCCTTTATTTTATGTGCAAAATTGTTTTTGTTTTCACTCTTGCTATGAAATAGGCTAAGCATGGCGAATTTTCAATTGTATTTATTTTTAATTTATATTTTCTTAATTTATAGGGTTACTTGATCAATTTGAAGAGCAAACCGGTTTAAAAAAAGATTACATGTGCAGCGAGGAAAGCTTGGCGCAAACCATAAAAATGTTAGCTCAATTGTTAAATGACTTAGAGGCGGTCAAAAAATTAGCTGGTGTTGTGTGATACTAGTCAAAGTAATTTAATTTTTTTATACACTACTATAAATAAAGCGTTATTTTTACATTAATTTTTTGTTGATATGTTCAAATTTAATTATGTTGTATATTTATTATACCCTTCCACAGGATAAGATTATTGAATTTTGAAAAAATTCTATTACTACTATTGTATCCGCAACACAAAGTCTGGTTAATGACTATATTTATTGATTCAACCAAATAATGATTACTACAAACTAAGAATATTAACAGTAATATTAAATACCCCGCACATTAACTAAAATACATTTTCGGAGGAGGAATGCATCACTCTCTCAATTTTCGACTGTTTTTATAGCATTTTTTATAATTAATAAAGAAAATGATATTCCCAATTAAATTTTTAATTGATATGAGCAATTTGCTCATTATTTTTAAGATTACAGTTGTTACTTTGTTACAATTGCACTAACAAGGGCTTATCAATTAATTAAAGTCTTTTTTCAAGTCTTTTCCGCATTAATTACTCGGATCTTCTATCGTGCTATTTTAATTAGTTCTTCTTTTTTTTATTTTGCTTAACTTTGTCGAAAACCCTCAGTTCTCCGTGAATCGAGGTGAGTGTTACATCACTACTGTATTTAATTATTTAAAACTGGTAGTCCATAGAAGCTAAACTGGTAAATATGAAAAGTAGTTAGCAAGAAAAGTTCCCCACGTGTTACTTTCCGATTTTTTTAAATTCGATTAGGTATTTCATTGTAATTAAAACAATCTGTTGTTTCAAAATTTGTTTGTTTAATTGGAAAATAACTTTAACAAAATTTGTTTGTCTAAAAATTCTATACAAAAAAAATTTAATAAAGTTTTTTTTGACGTGAAATTAAAAAAAATATTATTTTAAATTTTTTATCATCTTTATAAATTGTTCTAAATTTGTGATAAATTTTGATGAATGTTAACAAAATACAAGGTGTGTAGTGTAATGATATAAGTCGAAAAAAGTTATTTTTGCAAACTTACCCTTTATTCAACTGAACGCTTTACAATACTAAGAAGGGCGCAGTGAACAGTGTCAAGATGTTTTGACAACTAGTGGATCTGCTGATATTTTCAACCGAGGAGACAATCTGAATCAGTGTTCTTCTAACTGTGCGGGTGGGCGTCCGCGCAATGATTTTATAACTAGTTTAAAAAGTTGCACGGAAAAAATAATTTGCTGCGCACGAAAATCCACTTATTTTTTTTTAAAAAAAAAACCAAACTCTAAAAATACTCCACATATCAAAATCGATTATGAAACACTTAAAGAACTAATAAACATTATTAATATTGACAATGGTGACACAGAAAATTGATATTAGTCAAAAGGACAAAATAATGCAAATTTAAATACCTATGTATAAAAAAATGTAAAAAAATATGTAAAAAATATGTTTAAATAAAAAATTGAAAGTTACGCAAATTGTTTTCGATTAGCAGCAATTTTTGCACAAAAGTAAATTTTAAGCGCACAGTTCTAAAAAAAAATTAAATGGAACACTGATCTGAAGTACTCTGGATAAATCGATTCACAAAAAATAGTTTTTGGACTATCAATTTGACATGTACGCTTTCTTAAATAACGGGTTAAAAATAAAAAAGAATTTTTCTTCAAAACAACAGCAACATTATAAAAAAATAATGTTTGCTAAAAAAGGCATAAAAAAAATTTCTAAATTATCCCTGCGGGTAAAACGTTTATAAACCGATTTTGTAACCGATTTTGTAACCGATTTTGTAACCGATTTTGTAACCGATTTTGTAACCGATTTTGATTTTCGTGATATGGAACACTTTTAAAGACTGATAAAACTAGTTACGAAGTTTTGCAAAATGGTTGAAAAGAGCAAACACTTTTGTAAATTTTTTTTATTCCTTTTGTAAGCATATTTCATCATAAACATATATTAGAATAATAAAAAAAAGTTCATAAGTTTTATTAAAATATTTCAATATAATGTTAAAATACTACCTCAAAAATCTTATAAAATTCTTAAAAAAACTTTAAAACAATATTGTAACCGAAGCCCTTAGAAAGAGGACCAAATGTTTGCAACAGTGAATTTTTTATAAAATTTTATTAACATTAAATTTAAATTTTTAAAAAATACAAAAACTTGATTCGGTACTTGGTTCTACCAATGTTAAATGTTCGATGATGATCGGAAACCGGACTTAAGTATGCGATGGGCTTACAAGAATAAAAAGCCAATCAATTGTTTGATGATTGACGATGATCACTGATCTCTCGGATTCTGGACCCTTTTACGCGTTTGGACCTCAAAATCTTGCTCAATAGTTCAGTGTAGCTGGCCGATAAGTTAATTGACTTACACTAAATACTTGACTGACTTGGCATGTAATTTATAGTGTGTCTTGCTGTAAAATTTAGTTGATTCCATTTCAAATTTTTTCCCTGCAACTATAGCAAATGGGATGTTGATTCTGCTTATTTTCCTGTTTCATTTAGTTCAGGCATCCTGTTGATCTTTGATCCTCGATCTTTAGAGCGGAAATTCTCATTTTTAATTTACTTATAACGTTCTCTGCAATATTAGGCTTTTTATGTTGTCGAAGACTATTTAATTAGTTTTTGGATTCGTGTTATTTAATAGATTGCTCGAAAACCCATTTTAAATTCGAACATAACAGATGTGATCGAAAACCTTTAGAAAAAGTATTACGTTATATATACTTAAAGTTACCAAACTTCTGTCTGTGCCAGTTCGAGTAAATTTTCAAAAAGATCTTAACTCATCATTTCTTGAAGAAGACTTCCGATCACGCCTTTAAGCAATTAATACTTTTTTACACTTCGAAAACCCCAATAGTGTATAAATAGCTTTTTTTTGAAAAAACATCGGGTTTTTTTAAATCACTCTGTCTTTTTTTACCGATTACTATATTTCTATATTTAAATCAAAAAAAAATTCCTCACCCCATTTTGAATGCACCGGGTCTCATATGAGATTCACACTGTGTCCTTTTTAAATGCTTAAGTTTGAATGTTGTACACAGTGTATTAAAAAGCTTAAGTGCTAGCCTTAAAAATTAATCGTGATTATAATCTATGTTTAAAAATAAGGTACTCTTAAAAAACTACAAAGCTTTATAAAGTACAAAACAAGCTCACTAATATTTTCAAATATTTTTAAACTTAATTGTTTTTCAAGTATCCCATTATCTCTAATAATATTGACAGCAAAAATAGCTTTCTAAACTTATTTGTTTAATATTTGTTCGAAACTTTCGCAGAATGGTCAAAGTTTAAAGATAGCTATATACTTTCTAAACGAGTAAATATTGTTAGACCACTAGGGCCATATTTACTTTGCTATAGACACACACACAACAAAGATAGTCTTAAAATGTAAAAGGAAGTTATATTAACCAGTCATAACTTTAGAAGAGTTTATTTGTTAGCTTCGAGTAATATAGTTAAGTTTTAATTCGCGCTATGAATCCTGAGAATTCTTGTGATCTTTACGTGACTAAAAACTTTAAAATGTTTAATTATTATGAAAAAAATCTAAATCCAATTATGATTTCAATACTAAAATTCGTAACATTTAAATCATTATGGCACTTCTGTGTTATTCTAGATAATAAACTTCTAAATTGTATCGTAAGTTGTAAATTAGTTTTCAATTTTATAAGATTATGTTAATCATATAAATGGTAACTATCATATATGTTAAAAAATTGCATAAGCTTATACAAATAATACAACTAATTGATTGTTATTTGGTACAATAATTAAAAATTGAAACACTGTTTTATCTACTTTGTTCTTGAATTAATTCAAGTAGGACGTTAAATAATTTATTGAAAAAATTGTATTTACTTTTTATGACATACTTCAAAAATTGTTTCAAAATTTTAAAATTACATGAGTTAAAACTTTCTTCTTGATATTATATATCAATATTAATGTAAAGAAGTGTTGATTTCTTATATTTTGAGTTTCAATTAGCTTTGTAGCATAGAGGTATCCTGTGCACCAAAAACGTTATTTTGACAATTAACTTTTATTTTTATTAAGATATTTCCCAAGAAAAATGGTAAAAGTTTATACAAATTATAGAAGATATTCCCCTAGGAGTGTCTGATAAAAAAAAACCGAAGAATGGTAGTGACAAAAAATTTTAGAAAGGAATTAAACTGAAAGGTAGTGTTATGTGCTAAGGCCCTTCTGGATTTCATTTTAGTTTCTGTACGCCTGGGAACGATGTTAACGGAAAGGCTGTTAATTTTGGTCTCAGAATCCCGTGAATCTTCGACTGCCGAAATGCGGACGAAACTAAAAGTTCCTAATCAATTATTCAATTCAATATTTATTCACAAAAAAAAGAACTAATATAATAAATTGTAATCAGTGTTCCCTCTAATTTTTTTAGAGCTGCGCGCACAAAACTTACTTTTGTGCAAAAATTTGTGATGACCGAAAACAATTTGTGCAAAGCTACCGGCAAAAATTATTTGTGATTTTGGGCCCGCAGATTTTTATTTTATTTTTTTATTATTAAGCCAACTATGATTAGTACTTTTTTAAAACATAAGTTTTTAAC
Source organism: Mengenilla moldrzyki (assembly GCA_000281935.1). Taxonomy (NCBI): domain Eukaryota; kingdom Metazoa; phylum Arthropoda; class Insecta; order Strepsiptera; family Mengenillidae; genus Mengenilla; species Mengenilla moldrzyki. The sequence goes on along the minus strand of AGDA01063161.1, from coordinate 15,246 downwards.
TCATATCTTTCTTTGCAAAAGAAAGAAATGTGGATAATAATCAACTCTTTTTTACACTTTTTTGACGATTTCAGCCAAAATCGTTAATTTAAAGAAATGCGACCAGATACTCTATATACTTTTTTTTTAAAAAATGAGAATAAATTGCAGCACATTTTCATGTACTTTTTATGCTAATTTTATTTTAAAAATGCTCCGCAAATCCGATTCAGTGAAACTTTATAAACCTTTAACAAAGGTTTATATAAAATTTATCAAAAATTGGTTTGATCTAATTCATAAGCCGCAAAGTAATGAGTATTGAGAGAGCACATGTTTCATAAGTCTATTATACAGAAACAGTTAAATCAATAAAATTCTCATGGGTTGTAGCTACTGATTAGTTAAGACCAAAACTTATGGAAATACTTTTCTTGTTTGGCTAAAATCGCCAAAAAATATAAAAATGAGTTAGTGATTACTCACATTTCCCTCTTTTGCAAAGAGAATTTTCAATTAAAGATTTATGTTTTTAAATACTAATAGTCATGGTTAACTTTATGATAAATAGTGAACATCCACCGAGGGCCCAAAACCATATATAGTTTTCACTAGTAACCTTTCAACTTTTTATGTATTTATTGTTATTTTATAATCATATTTTTTACATCTTTAAAAACAGAAGCATCCAAAATAAAATAATAGCCAAGTGTTCAAATACTGTCATTCAAATAAGTTGTTATTCATTAAAAGTTAAAAAGCCAATTTTGTTCTAAAAAAGAAATCTGATTTGTTTGGAATGTATTGTATAATGAAACAAATACGTTTATATGTACCATATACGATAAAACACTGCGATACAAGTTACCCTTACACTCACATTAAATACAGACTCTAACGACAACGCGGCGGCGAGTAGTATATGTTGATTGCACTTTATAAATAGCTTTTTAAATTTGTATTATTTTGACGTTTTGACCAATATCAATGCTTTGGTCACCGTCATTAACATTAATATTGCTATGTGGAACATTTTTGCAGAGTTTTTTTTTACAAAAGTGAGTTGATTCTCGACCGTTAAGTTAATTATGGCAAACCGATGGGTATGAAACTCGTTTGCGAAATTTCGACAAACAGCACATTAGACCTCGTAATCCTTTTGTTTAACTATAATATTTCTAATATAGTTTAAGTTGCGGTGATAGTAAAAACCAGTTAGTTATTTACGACTTTCTGTATTAAAATGAGTGCGTCTGGGATCTTGATTGGCCCTATTATTTGCGACTGCAGCACAGTACGTGGCCTTTACAAATGAAAATTATTTTGTTTAATTATAATTATAATTGTTCGTTATCACAACATAGAAAGAAACGTATCTTTGTGAACTAAACTGTGATAAACTAATCACTATGATATCATTGTGAAAAGTAATTTGGGATATCACAAAAAGGACAAGAAACTGCACAATTTTAAATAAGTTGCTTTTTAGTGGAAAAGAAGTTATCATTGTGATGTTGTGTAAAATTACTTCACTTATATAACATATGTCCCTCTATGAAATTTACAATGTACTCATTGTTTTCAAATAGAGCGAACGATTCCCGTTAGAAGATTTTTATCACTGTTATATAATTTTTTTACGATCACTGTAATAATTTTTTTGACTATCACAGTGATGGTATAAAACGAGTTACTTATTTATCACAGTTAAGTAAGGGTGATATCTATATAACATGAAAATTATATCACACTAATGTGATATATCACCAAAAATTTGTGTTTTATGTAACACAGTGATATCCGTTGGTTTACAGGGATGTTGCATCCGATAGCTGCCACCAATGCTATGAATAAGGGACCTTTCAGGTTTCATCTTTGTTTACTCCTGACCGGACGTTGATACGAGGCTGGATAGTGAACTTTCATCAACCCCAGTTGCACTGGAGGGCGATGGTAGTTGAGGTTGAGGCTGAGGTTGACTGAGGTTAAGTTAAAGTTGACTGTTGCTGAAGATGAGCTTACGGAGTTAATTGTTTCACTTATTTAATAACTATTTACACTAATAAAGTTTAAAATTGAACAATACTCGTATATTTATAATAAAATTATTATTAATAATAATAATAATAATAATAATAATAATAAAGATATCAATGAATGAATGTTCGAACGAGACTCGCTTTTATACTGCTTATTTGCTCCAATTGTTGCACTATTAATTAGACGAATCATTAAATTCTATACACGCATGGAATAATCTATAACTGATTCCTGAAACTTTTGTTTAGAGAATACAATTTACAATTCAAGCTCGCACTAAGCTTGCAAGCCTAAGCCTGAGCACAGTTCCTCAAGAACTTTTTTTAGATTATCCCATGAGTCTGAAATGCTGTTTTTGGTTAGTGGTAAAGCTCTACTTGTTAATTTGAACTTAATAAGTTTAAACAGTTCTGCCTGCGAATTTTCTGAGCATACACTGAGTGCGTGTTCTGAGACTGCAATAAAATTCTTAAGAGACTTTTTATTACCGTCAAAAATAATTGATTCTCGTTGAAGTCTATCTACCGAAACAGTAGTGCGGGTTGTGGTAGTCGATTTATTTTCTTAAGGTTTTTTTGCAGTTACGATAATGTAATTTACTGTGATATGAGCACACATGTAATATGATATTATACTCAAGGTTTTGAGCGTCTAGAGGTAACTAAAATCTCTATCAGTCAAAATATTCGAAAATTCCAATAGGATTGTAGCAAAATATCCGTCTATAACTCCTCATGTCTAGTAATTTGTTTTATACTGTTATTTCTGCCTGCTTAATCACCTTATATGTATTATATTGTCAAGAAAAAGTTAATTTTTTTTTGTTTTTCTGGCAATATCGAATAGTATTGGACTTATTATTATTTTTGAATAAATAAAGATTGCTATTATTTCACCTTTTAATAATACTAGGGCAAGATATGATATGAATCTTTTGTCCGCCATAATAATTAAATGTTTTTAATATTTCATATCAGAATTGGCGTTATTTTGATCTTCAGGAGGTAAGTGCTATTGTCGGAAGCACTCTTCAGGACACAGTGGAGGTTTATTTACACAGTTATACAATAATTCAAAAAGCTGATATTTTTGCTTTAATTTGAAATGTGTAACTGAAACATATAGTGAATTTATAAGGCGTACGGTTGACTCTAACAGAATTTCTCAGAAAAAAATGTACAATGATAGTCAACTCTCTGTCAGAACTCTACGAAACATAAGTGCTATAGCATTCACGCCATTTTGCATCACCATGAAAACGAATGGTATAGTATTCGCGTCCGCGAACGTGACAAAATCATCCTTACGGGAACATTAAGATAGCGCTTAACATTTTGTAAAATAAGAAATTAGAAATCGGATTTCTGAAGATGAAAATTTTGAGGTTCAAGGTTATTACATCTACTTGGACTAAAATTTCTACTTAGATTTAAGACTAGTATAAAAAATTTTGTTTTCGTAAAAAATATAAGATTTAGTAAAAATAATTGAAATTAATATTTGAATGATTAAAAGAAATATGTATACTTATACGCGTTTTTAATAATACGATTCTACTTGTCTCAATTTCAAGTAGATATCTAGTTAAAAATAAATAGAAATTTTTATACTTATTTTATTTATTAAATATTTTAATAAATGTAAGGAAATAAAAATGAATAAAAAACAACGCACGTAGAGTAGACTAAATTAGGTATTGAACCTAGTTAAATTAGCTCTGGGGTAATCGAATTTTGTCGTTACGTCTCGGCTTAATACAGATAAATATTGTTAAAAAATTAAAAATCGTGTTAAAGCAATGTAATTCGTGTAAAAAGAGAATTTTTTTGAACTCGCATTAAATCAAATTCGTGTAAAAAATCGCGAAAAAACTTCGAGTAAAAAAAATAATTAGGCGTGTATGAAGCTGTACAATAAAAAATATATAACTAACTTGTAATTATCGTTTTGTTTCATTGGTCCCGTTTTGTCTTAATGAAAATATGGTCATTTAAAGTTCACTGTAAGCTTCATGTAAGCTTACCAAAATAAAGCTTTTTTGGAAGCGTTCTTCAAGAAAAGATGGGTTACTAAAATCTTTTAGCAAACTTACTCGAACTTACGCAAAACATAAAAGTTGAGTAACATTGAGTAGCTATGACACAATAATTCTCTTATTGAAAGAATACTTCCAAAAACGTTTATAGTTTACTTTTTTTCGAAAAGAAGCTTATATTAGTTGTTTTTTGGGGGACCAAATTGTTTCGAAACAATTTCAATTCAAAATACCGTCTACATTTCACCAAAATGCGAAATTAATTCGAATTAATTCGTTTCGTGTCTTGGCGCATCAAATTGGATATCATAAAACAAACTTTATTGGGGAAAAAATTCTATTTACAATTTTTAATGTCACAGACCAAACAAACTTCGAATTTTTTTGAGTCAAAAAATTTTTGCTTTAAAAAAAACCGAATTATTTCGCATTTTTTGTTCCTGTGGCTCCGCCTCAAATCGAAATTTTAGTCGCTAAAATAAACAATTTGCAAATTATTTCGAATAATTCCAAATAATTTGGTTCAGCAAAATACGGCTATTAAGTATAAAATTCAATTTGACTATAAGCGTACTAGACTACATTTTATGCAAACTGGGAAATATCACACAATGCTAATTAAATGTGTAATAGTTTTATCCCAGTTGAAACACAATTTTCTCAAATAATAATATAATTATGAAATCACAAATATTTTTTTATAATTATTCTTAATTTTTATTGATAATTATAATAATGATCAAAAAAAATTTTTTTATATAAAAAAGAATTCTATTGAATTGTACCAGAGGTGGTCAAATGTGGCTCTTAGAGCTGCATGCGGCTCTTCAACTCCAAATGACAAGGACCAGTGAATTTGAGTAAAAATGTACGTTTTCAAAATTTATTGAATGATTTTTAAACTCTTTTAAGTTATAGAATTTTAAATAACAACGTTTAATTTTAGATATTAAAAAATATCTGTGAGATACCCAGCATAAATAGAAAGAATCAAGTCAGTTAGAATAATCGAAAGAAATACAAATAAATAGTTAATATTATTTATTTATTTACACTTTCCAGGTAGTTTTGTGCGGCTTCCATATTAAATTAAAAAATAAAATGTGGCTCCCAATAGCATCATGTGTGCCCACCCCTGAATTATACCAATAATATAATTCCACATAATTTGTAGCTTTGAAAACAAAGCAAAACTTTGTAATATTCAAATTATTAAAATAATTAATTTTATAAAATTTTTTATGTTAATTTAGACATTGGATATTAAAAAATCACTGTGATTTTTGTGATACACTAATTTTTTTTTAATCTGCATGGATATATTTTAATTTCGAATTTTTTTAGCAATTTAAATTTAAAAAAAAAGGCATTTTACAATTAATTTTAAAACTTTAATTAGAATATTTATACCGTTTTTATTTCACGTATCGTTTTTATAACGTTTATTGTTTATTAAATTTGCTTTAGTTCGAATTTGCTAGCTTTTCGTTTATGAATTTCAAGAAAAAGTTTTTTATCATTTAAATTCAAATTTAGTTGAAGGAATACATTTGAGTAAAAGTAAAAATTGAGTTAAATTTTAGACTTCTTTGAACTAAATTTGAACTCATTAAAGTAATGTTTTAAGCGTATTTTTGTGCACTAAAATATGTTAACATAATTTAAAATTTTCTTTTTTACGCACAAAATTATACAAAAATTATGTGCGCCTTGTAATTGAAGCTAAGTAATAAATTTATATTCTCTCTGCAAGCGAGGCTCAAATAGCTTAATTATTGAAGTTTCGAAACTAAAATTTGCTATCCGAATTCGAAATTCACACGGCGCTGACGGTTTTAGTCACATTAGTTCTCGTTGCACTCTAATGGCAACCAGAAGGGGACAAGTGTACTAACGACGTATGTCGGTAAATCGTTCTATCGGCTGTATAGAAAGCCGTTTTTATTGGTATCACTGGTTGACACTACCGATCAAGCGCCGTCATCGTACTCGTTTAACTACATCAACTCTTAGTGCCTTGTACGATGGGGCTGAACTAAGGGTAAAGAAGTATTGTGTGTAGTTAAAACTGTGTTGTAAAAGTGTACAATTATTAAAGTTTAAATAGACCAACAGTCGCTGGTCAATATTAGCTTTTACAATACCCGCTTTTGAGCCTCGCTGAAGCTAATATTCTTGGTTACTTTTTAACAAATCAATAATATTTTCTTGAAGTCTATATCCGTGAAACTAGTTAATTCAACTTAGATTAAATGAGATAAACTTTAAATAATATAAAATAATGATACTTAATAACATTCATATAAATATTCGAATATTTTCTTCTATTTAATAAACGTTTATTTTGTACAAATCTATCTAGTAAGGTACTGTTAAACACTTCATAAAAAATAAAAACGCATATATGTTTTTTACATTTAATAAACGTATAATACACGAACTTTATGCAAACATGATCACAAAATACAAATCTTTTAAATTTTCGTTTATATTATTCGTTTATTAGAGTTTAAAAAAGTAAACAATTCGGTAATCATTGGTACTATACAGGTATAATTATAGGCAAAATGTGTGCAGATAAAAGTATCTATTTAATGTAAAATTAATTATTTTTTAATTTGAGAATAAACGATATATATGCAAATTACAAGTGGAATTATAATTACTAAACGAAAATTTATTTTAAAATCAAATATGAATATCAAAATAATTTTAATTAAATTTAGAGAATTATTTTATATTTATAAAAACTCGAAACAAATCTGTCAAAATGATTAAAGTATAATATGTATTCTTATAAGTGAAATACCTCATGTTTAGCTACTTTTGTTTTAAAGTTGTATTTAAAATGTTTTTTCAACTATTCCTAAGATGACTGTAGTCAAAAAAAACGTTTTTTTATATGTAGCTTTTGTATAGATAGTGATTTGTTATAGGATCATTCATATGATCATTCATATAATCATTCATATAATCATTCATACGATGTTTTTACGACTACAAGTGCAATACAAAAAATAGAGCCAAAATAAGAAATACATCAATTTAAATAGAAATATAAGTAATGATCGGATTCCAATTCATTAAAAACGTTCTCTTTTGACGTTTTTAAAGCAATCGAAATTTTGTAACTTTTTTAATGATCTTATAACGTCGTAAAAACCAAGTGGCTGTACAGGTTATTTGAGGCAAACATTAAAATAGAATAAAAAAATCTTCTAACCATTTTCTTATGAATCAAATATCATTATTTTTACGACTGTTTTTAACGCTTTAATATGTTAAAATCCGTATGATTTATACGAGTATTTTAAACTGAATACATGTACTAAGTAAAATAGAAAAATAGTATAAGAGGATAGTTTAGTAAATATTCTAAATTTTTTAAATCAACCTTGTATTTTATTTTATATTTTTATAAATATTAATTTGTAACTTGTTCTGAAAATAAAAGTATGTCAATAATTTTTGATAAAATTAAAAAGGGCCGTAAAAATTTGTAATAAAAGCGAAAGAATTATTTTTAAAATTGTATTTTGAAAGAACAGTAACAGTTAAAAATTTTGTAATCAAAACCGAGAAGATGATCAAATTAGTTTTGTTGCTATTCGCCATTTTAATGAAAATGGAGTCTTTGCCGTTGGAAACAAATGAGATAGCAGGTTTTTTTTATTTGTTAGAAGAGAACCTAACGCGTATAATAAGCATTTAAGCTCTAGACTGCTGAGTCGCATTTAAAATTTGCAAATATTGAATTTTAAAAAGTACATCACTAAATAATCGACGCGATATAATGACTACATTCAAGAATTCGAAACTAAGTTTAAAAGGGTACAGTTATTGTACACGTATCATTAAAAAATTTTTTAAATACTAGTTTTATTACGACAATGCAAAGTATTTAACATGTCACATTTATATAACAGTAACGTTACTGTGATGTTATAGTGACATAAGTAGTTAACCCACATCGGTCTTATACAATTGCATTGTCTAGGTTTAATGGCTTACGCAATTTCACACCCACACTTAACGAGTTATTAATCTCGAGGAGAAACACACTTAGTGCATGCTGACGCCAAACCTTTTCTATCACTGTTGTAGTTCCAATGTTTTTGCCCGCGGTAGTGGATTCAATTAATTTCACTAAAATAAGAGTTAATATTTTACCTTTATGCTGTCGTGAAGAATGGAGCTGAAGCTCCCACTGACTCGTAACGCATTTGTCTGCGAAAAATTCTTGGAGGATTGTTTATAATTTCTCCAAATTACAAATTCCTTATTTTTTACACTATGGTAAGCTTTTCTGGAGAAAAATTATTTCAATAAAAGCAATTATGGTATTTCCTTTCGAGAAAGGAAATCTCCATTTATGTTTGAATTGTTATTTTGTAACAATTAAAGAACTGCTTTGTAATTTTATATTTTCTTCTTTAATACGATTAAATTTAATTTTTTATTTATTTAATTTTTTAAAAAAATGTGATATCGCATTAGCAATTGTCTCAAGTTCTTCCACATTTCCGTTGTATGAGTACTTATGTGTAATTAAATTTATGGCTCTACCCAATTTAGAGATTGTTTCTTTAATTGGTGTTTCATATGTTCTTATCGTGAAACCATCCATTTTTAAACTATTTCGTATCGGTGCGGTAACATCTTCTGCAGCAAAACCCGTCACAAATTCCTTTTGAATGTCTTGGCGGTAAAAATCAGAAGCTGTTCTTTAAATAGGCTGTAATGATTCGACGCAGTTTTCAATCGGGATGCAAACGGTCGGAAGTCGGGCTCCGAAGCGGTTCGATGTCGGGTTCGAAAAACGCGAGCTGAGATTTAATTTAATATAATGTTACGATTGTTACAACTTCCGCTTTTCCTTGTGGTTGCGGTCGGAGCCATTGTTACGACCTAACAAATTTTACTTGAGACCAAATTGTGCCACCGAATAGTTCCCTGACGATGGTTCCAATAAAATTGAACCATCTCCGTTTTTTTCGTTTATTCAGTGTGTACCCTAGTATTTGATCCTTTTCATTGATTATTTTGGTTAATTCTAAGTGTAACTGTTTTAAGGCTTTAGTTTTTAACTGCGAAGCTGCACCAGAGAAACGTACCTTGATTTGTTCTAGGACATGATGAATTTCGTGATAAAACTTGATTGTGTGTATTTGTACTCTTGAGTTGTCAAATTCAAAAATGTAATGATCGGTTGCTCTGTATTGTAGAACTGAAGGGCTCCCAATGCTTCATAATAGATTCTTGAAGACTTTTTGATTAGAGTAATATTGTACTGAAGTTCTGCGTTTACAGCTATACTCAGCATTATTAACCTAGATTTCCAAAAAAGGTTTTAGTCTGTTGTGTGAACTTTTATGAGTTATTCGCTGACTTGTATAATGTATAATGGTATAAAGGACTCTCGTCCTTTATTTCAATGAGCTTATAGGGTCCCAATCAGGGGGCCATGAGCTTCTTACTGTTACGTTTGATGCTGGCTCACCGGCTGTTTCCAAAGATAATTTCGTTTCGGCTATTAAAATCAATTTAACAACAACTTTTACTACTTAATACTGAAACTTTATTGAACGTTGTATTTTTAAAACTTTTACAATCAGGCCAAAATTCAACATTGATTAAAACGCACAAAACAAAGTACAACCTGATAACGATAGTTAAGCGTGCAAAAATACGAGAATGCAACATTACTTACTCCGGGCGTTTGAGCATCGTTTTGCAAGAAGACCTTTTCATCCACTGTGAACTTCAGAACGTAAACTCCGCGATTATAGTATGTTTAACTGCGCTCTTTCTCTTTCATTTGACCATTCTTGTCAACTTATGTGATACCTTTAAGCGTGTCTTTAGGTTGATGATATAATCGTCATAGGCATACGCGAATCTAGGGTTTTCGTTTATTCCACTAGGCAACTCGGCTGTTTTTATGAACACTAGCTTATATTAAGTAAAGTCTGTTAATGAATGTGGTGTTGTGCTGTAGCAGAATACTGCTTTAGCTATCCAAACATCCCAATTTGTACCTCTTTTTTCTGTATAATGTGTAAGGTACTCCTTAAGAGTATGATGACTATGCTCAAGCGCGTCATTTGTTTGCGGATGATACGCTATAGTTTAGAGTTTAGTAATTTTAAATAGTTTGCAAACACCCTTGAAGAGTTCAGATAAGAAATTTGTTCCTTGATCTGTTAACAGGGTTTGTGAAGCTTCATAATTGGAGATAAAACCTTTTACAAATGTTTGAGCGACTGTTCCCGCTTCTATATTAGGTATAGAATACGCTTACAGAAATTCACTTAAATCATCTTGTATAGTGAGTAAGTGAGTATTTCCTCGCTCAGTCATTTTGAAGGGTCCTACTATGTCTAAAGCTATCCGTTCGAACTTTATTTCGGCAGTAGATGTAAGCTTTATGTGTAATCGTGTTTTTCTTCTTGTATCCTTGTTTGGTTGACACTTTGGGCATTTTTTTATAAACTTTTTAATATCTCGTGCTATAATTGGTCAGTAATATTTTCTTTTGATTCGTTTTATAGTCCTTATTATACCTCTGTGTCCTCCAGTAGCCGAAATATGATTTTCTTCGCCAATCTTAGGGATTTCATCTTGACGAGGCGAAATTTTTTACCTTGTGAGGTTAATCCTAATTGGGCTTTTGTGGAATATGTATTGCATCATTAACCGTATTTGATTCCAACCAATTTTTCAGCGTTTGGGGATAGATATTAGTTCTATCTGCAAGTTTTCTAATGTGGCACGAAGCTCTAACAATGACTGGTACATTTGAAAGTAATCGATGGGAGTTTAAAATGTTATCCTTATACATTTTTCCTGGGTGAGAGGTATCACATTGTTTTCGGTGTCTGGCTTAATTTAAGCAGTGAACGAGCTGCTAAGGATATCCTCGGTGATATTCATGTTTATGACGACTTTTTCGGATGTGGATTTTAAAAATTCCTCGTATGAAGAGTTAGTTATAACTAAATTTTCCTTATGTTTAGTCTGGTTTTCCGAAAGTGATAATATCGCTTGAGTTGTATGAGTTGCTAGTTCACTGTTAGTATCTTCATCGTTACCATTTTCGACTATGAGGATGCGACTTAACGCATCGGCGTTAGTATTAGCGGTTTCTTTTTTGCAAACTACTTCATACTCTTCGAGTTTAAGTTTCCATCGCATCAGTCTAGAGCTGAGATCATGGTGGTTCCGAATTCATCGAAGTGATTGATGATCGGTAACAATAGTAAATTTTCGTCCATATAAATAGGGTCTGGAGTGACCTACAGCCCATAAAACGGCAAGCATCCCTTTTTTGGAGGTACTGTAGTTGCGCTCGGCTTTATTCAATGTCCGGCTGGCATATGCTATAGGGAGATACTTGCCTATGAGTCTTTGGGAAAGCACCGGACCTATTGCTGTTCCACTGGCATCTGTTTTCAGAAAAAAGGTCTTAATGAAGTCGGAGTATTGTAATAGTAGTGTTGTGGTTAGAACTTTCTTTAAATCTTCAAATGCGTTTTGCTGCCAACTTGTCCAGTTAAATGGTTCATTCTTTTGCAAAAGTTTGGTGAGTGGAGCTACAATCAAGCTGAAGTTTTGATGAATCTTCTATAGTATCCGGCAAGTCCAAGGAAGGAGCTGATGTCTTTGGGAGAATTTGGTGTAGGAAACTCCTTTACGGCGGATGTCTTAGATGGATTGGGTTTAACACCCAGTCAAATATAAGGGGAAGCTATTCCTATGTGCACCTACAGAGGGTTTGCTCTGTAATGTTGATGAATCGATTCAACTTTTTGGGGCTGCCATCGAATTCGATTAGCTTCCTTTCTGATGTTTGTACTGTAATTTCGTAAACCCATTGAGGAACACCGTTGCTTGAACTCTTAGCCATTTTTTCCTTCTTATTAATATTGTTTTATTTATAAATACAATTATATTTATTTGTAATTTATTACTGTCTATTAGTGCTCGAAATTTTGCCGTATTCTTACGGTCGAACGAGGGTACCCTATAACTAGTCCAAACCTGACAAAAATTTCAGTTTGCTTTTCTGCCCGAATGGCAATTTAACTCAATTTCTCAAATATCTCTTCGCTAGGCGAATCGTTATTATCTATTAACCGGATACCTCTTTCCCACAATTTAAATTCAATTAATGGTTCCTCGTCCGTGAGTTCGAATAGGTAGAATCTACTCGTGGAGAAATCATTTTTAAATTTTTTTACAAAAAGATGCCTAGAATGTATAGTCCATTATTCACCGGATAGCGTTTTTTATAACGTTCAAATCCGTAATTGTGGAAAAGATTTCGTTTCGTAAAAACGGAAACTGTTGAGCAATTATATAAGCTACACGTTTCTTTTGCCTTAAAATTTTTTATCGCTCTACAATATAGGGCCTTTACAAAAAATTTGGTTAACGAATTTATTAATTTGTTAGATTGAGATTAAAGTTATGCGACTTACATGAGTAACAAATCCTTTGAAGTGCCACCAGTGTTATGTTTTATGACCCTTTAGGGAGCCATCGTCTGGTTTGCGAGTCTTTTTATATTTGAGCTGGCCGTCGAGGGCGACTGGGTTATCGGACCGGTTGTTGTCAGTCGGGACCGACTGTTGTCTATTTAGCTTGATTACTGATTATTTGACTTGCTTTAAGTCGCGATTAATTGTACAACAGCTTTATTTAACGTCTGCTTTATTTTGAATAGCTCTAAAAGACTAACTAACTACAATTATTCCCTGTCTTATTTATACTGCCATACAATTGCATTTTGGACGTAAACGTTAAACATTAAATAAAGATTAAAGCACAGAACAACTTTAGCTATTCGTTTGCAAGCGCGCCTAGTGCTTGCACTAGTACTAATGATTATTAGTTTTGTTTACATTGATTCAGTGTATAAGGAAAGGTCTATAATGTGATTTAGTTAGTGAATGTTAGCACAGTATAATATAATTGGGAACTTAATTGTAATAACAAATAATAAAGTTCTTGTTCAAGATAGGAGATTCTAAGTTAAACAGCTTGGTTCGGAAGTTTAACAATAAGTGTCTATTTTATTTTAAAGTGTTATTTTAATACCAAAAAAAGAACACAATTTTAAAAATGAAGTTATAAAGCCATAAATTACAAATTTTAGTCAATTTTAAAGAGCAAACTACAATGTAAATAATTATCTAAAGAACATGCAATTAAGGATTTCATGAACTCGTTAGGACATTGTTCCTTAATTGCTCCGGCGACGGTCTTGAACAGTTCTATTGTAAAATTAAATAGAAGTTCTCTTTGAATACTACACAACAGGTCCATTAACGTTAACAATCGATCCCGTCTACTTTAATAGCCGATTCCACCAAAACCAACAACCGGTCCCAATTACTCGCAACCAGTTTCGATTTCTATTCAGAACTCTAGTGTTGACAGTAACATTCATTACATTTGGTCTCAGTGACACTCATTACAATTTTTTAACACGTTAAGTGCGACGGGTCTAATATGAGACTTGAGCTTTATGCATCTTATACATGTCATGGTCAAATGTCATGCATTAATTGCTTAAAATATTTCTTGTATTTTTTACAGAAACAAATGAATCTATTATATCGGATGAAGACAATATGATTGAAGACGATAAAATTGATTACAAAATGAGAGGTTACTTTCATAATAACATGAATATATGAAACCAGAGCTTCTTAAGACTTATTCGAACTATGAGTTCGAAAATAATTACAATTTAATTTCATTATTTTTAATATTTACTGGCGAATATTTGATTCGATGAATATGTGATATTTAAATACAATTAATCTGTTGTTTAATTAATATAGATTGTTATGATTTAAGGTCCTTCGAGGCGCCATTTGATTTTCAGAGAGTTTGTTTACGAGTACGAAGGGCTGGTTCTTGAACTGCGGAAGCGTCATTTGAACCGAAACAATTAGGTTTGATTCAACACCATTTATTAAGTAACTATCAAATTACAATAAAAAAATACCAAGCACTAATAACGCGATTACAATTTATATCAGTTAGAAAAATAATTATTATTATTATCCCTAAGCTTTCTGCTTTTATACCCAGCTCGTTAGCAGTCATCCGGGTGACGTTTGCCCTTAAATAACTCCCTGCTTGTTTTGGATTTTCTTAAACAAACATCCGGATGACGGTTGTTAATTGGCTTCAATTAATTGACCGTTATAGCAAGATCTTTGGGTTCAAGTTTCGTTATGGAATGAACATAATAAGCAGGGCGCACGCTTTAAATGCTTTGATATTAATTTTAGTAAATGGCATTGAATTTAGTAAGCGACCAAGATCTTTTAATCTGGTTTAGATTAAAGAACTAATTGCTTCTTGTTTATTATATATTGTAACCCGTCATTTCGTTTTGTACCACGCAAATAATAATTCATTTTTGACTATACTTATTTACGAACTCCTTTCTGAAGGAGTTGTTGAGTTGGCTGAGTTAAGGAAGCGTGATAAGACTTTTAGCTAAAAATGATTTAAATTTCATCTATTTATTATTTAAACTTTAAAAGTTATTTAAAAAAATTATTTTTTGCCATATGACGAAATCATTTTTAAATTAGTCTCAAAATACCTATAGCAATGTTGAATCTGTATAAGCGATTAAACATCGAAAACTACGGTCAATTCAAACGATGGACCAATGTTTTTATTCATTTCAAAAAATAATTTACATATCTTACATATAAAACCTAAATGATTACTAAAGTTTTAAAATTTTGAGTATAAATCCCAAACTCTTGGAATTTACAATGTAAAAATAAATATTTTATAAGCAAAAATAAATAAGAAATAAATAAGAAATAAAAAAATTTCGTTTTTTTCTAATGCAACCTAAAGTTGCTCTATTGATGATTGGCTATAATCAGTGCTGTAATGTATTTAGATACTGTACACAGAACAACGCGTGGCGTGCTGCGCAGCTAACATAGAATGAGAGCTCAAATGGGGAAATATTTTCCGTATTGCTACAATTACGTATACGTATACGTAAGCATGACGTATACGCGCACTGAAAAAAAGCATCAATTCCGCAGGGCGCTAAATGTCAAAATGAAAAAAGATGTATATAAGTGTTTTATTTCCTATTTTGAAAAGCGCGACTGTGTCCTAGTTGGTAGAACAGCGTATATGAGAATGCT
>AGDA01063104.1:0-11710 GCA_000281935.1 Mengenilla moldrzyki | reverse complement strand
ATATATATAAACCGCGACAATACAGTCTTGTGTAAGCCAGTTAACCAGTAGAATCATATTTATAAATACATAGTTTTACAACTAATAAAATATATTTTAAAATAATTTATGGTTTGTGACAGATAATACGTTTTAAAAAATATTATAAAAGCACATTGACAGAATACAAAAATAACATCAGAAACATGTCGTTAAAAAACATTAACATGTTATAAAAACATATTAGTATAATATACATCAAAAATTTCTAAATAAATATTTTCGGATATTAAAAGTAACATGCTTTGATTAAGTATGTAACATAGAAGTATGCAGGCTAATCATAATGATATTTAACATGTCTAATTTATTATTAAAGTAATTCATCATTGTATTTTAAATTTTTCAAACAAAAATAAAAAATTCATAGCATAAAACTGGAATTAGTTATTGTTTTAAAAATAAGATTATGCTCTGCCAAGTTCAGTTCTAAGGTACTGTTTTATTATAATACTCTCAACACGGATAAGTCATAAGACAAAGATTTTTATTGCCATATTGTAACTCATCTATTTTTCTATAAATATAAATTACGTAAAATTTATTAACTTGTATTTTGTAAATTGTTCACAAATAGAATAATGAGCAAGATTTTAAATTACATTAAAACAAATCTTATTTTGTTTAAATGTTTTTAAACGTCAATAAAGTATAGCTTGTTCCTAGTTGACTTGTAACTTTACTAGTTTAAACAAATCGCTAACCGTTATACCAGGACGTAATAAATTTAAAAGTTGTGGCAGGATTTGATGGTTGATGACGATATCACGAGTTACTGGTGAATCACCAGCAATATTCCCTAGAGCCCAGACAGCTTGCTCAAGCACCTGCTCATTCGTCGATTGTAATAATATCGCTAAACGATCCACAGCACCAGCATTGACAACTGCCATTGTTTGTTTGCTATCACCCGAGGCTACATTTGTTAGAACCCAACAAGCTTCAAACTGAAGTAGCGGACTAAAATTATAAGCCATAATTATGCAAGCTAGTATTTATTGAAATAATTTTCTAACAATTAGGAAAATTGGGACTTAATTAACTAGTATAAAAATTTATTAAACAACTTCAAAAAAAAAAAAATTAAATTGTCAATGTCAATTAAGCTTAAAAGCTCTAAACATTTATGTGAAATTTCTTTTCTGTCAATATTGTTGTATAAATATTTCATTATTTTCCAGAAAGTGTACTTATATTATAATAACATTTTGCGAATACCATAATTTTCGGACCTATAACTCGGATTTTTCGATTATTTTAAAATAAGAATCTTTAAAAATAGCTTTTTAATGACATTGAATAATTATTTTTACCGAGAATCAAAATTTTATAACATACCAGAAATTTAAATTTTATAAACTAATAGTATAGGAATTAAGGAAACTTTAAATCCTGTTATAAGAAATCATAAATATTACAGAAGTTCTTATTGAAATAGTTAACAATTGAGTTTCATAATTTAATGATTAATTTTATAAACTTAATAACAATTTTTATACAATTAATAAATTTATTTTAGTGTTAATAAGAGTTTATGTGTAAAGAATAATACAATTTTTATATTTACAACTTTTTTAATTAAATATAGTACCGTTTCAGTGTATAAAATTAGACATTGAATTGCACAGACCAACTCAAAAAAAAATTAGCTAATAAATTTAAAGGAAACTGGACATTTTTAAAATAAACTAATAATTTACTGACTATAAAACAAGATTCTTTATTTTTTATAATTAAAAAAATTACATACTCATCGGAAGACAGAAATTCAACACATCGAGGTACAATCCCGTAATTAATAATTTTATCGATCGGTGGATTTCCATTGGCACTTAGTAGTTTTCGAACAACAACAGTAGCATGCAGTTGTGTTTCCTTGTTACTGTCATACATATCTATAAGTATATAATTGGTATAAGAAAATAAAACACTGTTTAATGATAAAACCAAAACAAAATATCCAATGTGAAAGGATTAGATATTTCTTTTAAGAATATAAGCAGAAATAAAATGTTGTTGTACTTGTTTACTTCTCTATCTATTAGCCAGTTAAATGCGATCAACATGTAAATAAGTTTTCGTAAAAATATCGTTTTTTTTTCATGAAAAGAAATGTAGCTTACGAAAACAGTTTTTTTTTACTCTACGCTGATGGCGATTTGCTTAATACATTTATATGTACATAATGCATGCAAGTTAGTAATAGTTCCCCCAAATAATAATAAAAGTTTCAAATAAAGTTTTTTTTTTATAAATGGATTTTAAATCTTCAATACATTACTATGATTTATAATTTTTTTAAAATATTTTACAAAAATACATATTTAGTGTCAACTCGTTCGCGAGCTGGATTCGGCCCGTGTGCCGTAGGGTGGGAATCATTGCCTTATTAAATCAAGAATACGTTAAGTTTTCGAAAGCGCTTGAAAAAGTTTATTTGTCAAAAAAACATCTCACAAATTGGTAGAAAACATTCATTTCGGGTTCGTTCAAGTTTATGATGAAAAGTAATTACTGACAACGCTGTTTTGCCGGGGTTAAAAAAAAGTTTGTTCAGTCTGTACTTACCACGAATGATGTCCGCAAATTCATGTTGTGATTTTGAAGTTGATAAAGGCTTATTTTCTTCTTCAACTTCAATATTCCGCTTTTTTAATAGCTGATCTTCCTTTTTTTGTTTCCGTAATTGTATAATTTCGGACCCACGACGTCGTCTTAATTCCTAAAAGCAAACGATTAAATACGAAAATCTAATTTTAAATTACATCTGTATTGATTATTTGATTCTTGAAGTTTTTATGCTTTCTGTTTTCAGCCATTAGTACACTACGAAGAATAATACAATTTCAATTAGCGAATTACAAAAAAACGCGCGTATTTTAAAATAGCCGCTATTTTTTGCATAAAATGTTGGCATTACTTGATTCAAATTTGTTGCTGCTAAATAACTGTAAGTTTTTATGTATTTTCTATGAAATTGTATTTAAATGTTTAACAAAAACGATGAAAATGTGTGCGATTTTCGTACACCGAGCCAAACAACAACAAATAAAGTTGAAATGTATCGGAAAAAAATGCGATATTTTTTGAAATTAATAAC
Organism: Mengenilla moldrzyki; assembly: GCA_000281935.1. Lineage (NCBI taxonomy): Eukaryota > Metazoa > Arthropoda > Insecta > Strepsiptera > Mengenillidae > Mengenilla > Mengenilla moldrzyki. The sequence goes on along the minus strand of AGDA01063104.1, from coordinate 8,571 downwards.
AGAGCCGGACGACGTTCCGGATCCGGAATGTGAAGTTTTAGCTGATAATATTGGTTCAAAGAAGTTTGAAGTCTACGATATAAATGAAAAAGAAAATATCAGCGGAGTTGATTTCATAAAAGGGACACCGAAAGAGAGCTTTGCACTGACAAACCGGAATGGTTTACATGAGCGGATTCGTCCCACTATATCACCATCAAGACATTCACCTATTTTGGATACAATTTTTGAGAATTCAGACCGAAAACATGCCTCTAAGACAGTCAATAATAAAGATCCGAATGAGTTTTTGAATAGAAGGAAAATTAATTCTGTTCAGGGGTCTTTACATAAATTAAAATTGAATTTACCTTATAATCGGTTCGAAATTTGCAATCGTGAATTCACCGTAGTACAACAGCTTGGATCAGGGGGCAGCAGTCTAGTCTTCGAGTGCTTAGATGTTGAAGATATGCGTAAAGTCGCTGTCAAAGTGATACATTTAAATAAAGGCGATTACTTAAATAAAACATTCTTAAACGAAGTTAAGTTACTGAAGCAGTTACAGAGTGGCGAACACATCATTAAAATGTTTGACTTGTACGTTTTAAGGTTTACTTGATATGTTGAATGAAATAATACAGTACTATACTGTCAACATTTACTAATCTTTTAATTGCAGCTTTTAATGTAGAATTATTTAATATATGTTTTTAGTATTATTGTGTACGTTTAGAATTAGTTTTTTAATTTGATGTAAATCGAATGAAATTCCTGAGGATATTGATTGCATTCAAGAGTCTATTCTTAACTTTTTGACTTTGATCGCACAAAATCTGTTGGTGTAAAATAATTGTTTGCTGATAATTTTACCATAGTTTATAAAATAAACATTATTATTAATAAGATGTATAAATGAGGGCTATTTTACCTACTTCTGAAATTGAGCACTCAGTCAATAAGCTGTTTTTGTAATTTCAAGATTGTTTAGAATTATTTTCGGGGTAAGAAAAAATATTTTTCTATGTATCATGCTTGTGAAAAAACTAAATTTAACACTTCATATGAAAGTAAAATCACAATAAAGTTAAGTAACCGTGTATTATATTTGTTAATTTTTCACTCAACATAAGTTTTTTTTGTTTTTTTTTGTTACCAAATAATTTTGTAGTGAACAACAAGAGAAAAAATTATTTGTTATACTGGAAAAGGGTGATTGTGACTTAAGCAAAATTATTAAAAATTCAGTGCCAGATCGACCTTTACCAGTTGCATCTATAATTTTTTATTGGAGTCAGATGTTATCAGCAGTTCAATTTATACATCAAAAAGGGATTATTCATTCCGATCTAAAGCCAAGTAACTTTTTATTGGTTGAAGGTGTCTTGAAATTAATCGATTTTGGGATCGCATCGATTCTACCGAATGATATGACATCTGTAATTAAAAATGTTGTAATTGGTTCTTTTAGTTATATTAGTCCTGAAGCTTTGTGTGATTCACGATCTGGAACTGATGAATCTCCAAATTCAGCACCGAAGTACAAAGTTAGTTTGATGTTATTTATATTTTCTCTGATAAAAATTTGTTGTTTCTTTTGAAATTTCTATTTTAGAAATGTCTATATTGAGACTGGAAATTTGCCGAATTGTGTAACTAAATATTTCATGGCTTTAAAATGATGATATCGCGGCTCGTTAGGTAGCCGCGGCTCACAGTTTAGGAACCGCTGGTTTAAAAGAATAAATACATTATTATTACTAATTTTTTTCTTTTACAATGTTTAAAAAATCTCCGTAAAAAACTGATTAATAAGGTTTTTGCTTTAAAAAAAAATGAAGCCCGGTCTTTAAACATATTCGGTTTTTTTACAATTACTGTCTTGCATTGTATACTTTCATAAGAAGTTTTTCAAAAGAATCATCAATTACTTATTTCGGAAAAAATAAAGTTACACGATTAAATTATAATCAAAATTTAATATTAATTTTTTTAATTATTATTAGGTGAATTTTAAAAGTGATGTTTGGTCTTTGGGTTGCATTTTATACCAAATGATTTACAAGAAGACGCCTTTTCAGCACGTTGGAAATAATCAGGCCAAAATTCTATTAATTTTGGACAGAAACCATCAAATTGTTTATAAGTCTGTTGAAAATTCCTACCAGTTTTATGTAGATGTAATTAAGAAATGTTTGATTTATGAATATAAACAACGTACTTCAATTGATGATTTGATCTCAGATTTAAACAACAAAATTTCTTAGCTTTTTTAAGAAAATAAAATTTACCAAATAGTATGTGTGCACTTTATGATTTTCAACTTTACGTGTAATAAAAATTGCGAACTTTATGAAAATTTGTATGCTTAAAAAATGCTTAAAATTTTGTTTATATAAACAAATAAAGAAGAAAATATGTTTTATGTTTTAATTAAAAAAAAACGTTATCATAAATCATCGAGATAAGAATTATAATTCGAAATTCATAAAATTTGGAGACATAAACTGTGATTTGCCAAAATTCTCGACACTAACAAATCAATGAGGTTTTATTTGAAGACGTATCAATTCAATTTACAATGAAATAAATTTTTTAGCTAATGAAAAACATAGACTCTATGAGGAAAGGAAAACTCTTAATCAAATTGAGTAAAGTCCTTTAATTTTATATTTGCAATGGCAACATTGGTTAGTACTTTTTGTTCTGTTGAAATTTCAAATTTAATAAACGGGTTAATTTGAATGGATCTGAAATGATTAAATTCGGATAATATGTTAATTTGTATCATATGCAAAAAACAATCTACGAAGTTTAAAAACATAAGTTTTTATAAGTACGGACGTTTATTTATGTATGTACGATCAAAATAAATATTTCTTTGAGGTTTACAAAATCACGCATTCCACTTTGGACACCTATTCTTTTAATAAATCCTGATGATTTGAAAACGATTGATAGTGTTTGCTCCGAGCATTTCGTTCCAGATGATTTCATAGCTGAAAGACTAAAAAACGATGCCATTCCCAAGATATCAATGGTTTATAAAAGAAGCCGTTATGATCCTTTTTCCGATTCCGATGACGAAGAAGGTAAATTTGAACTTAGCTTGTTATGCTATGAAAGTTGATCTGTTGAACAATTCGATAAAACATTCAAAATATCGAAAAAGGGATTACGAGTTTTAATTTGAAAACGAAATTCGTTTTATTACAAAAGTCACTTCAACTGCTTAAACGAGAAATATAGAATAAGAGAATTAGTCAGTTTTTATATGAAACTAAATATATGACAAGGCCTTAACTGCTAAATTCAAATTTTGATCCATGGAACACATGGAATGAATATTTTTTACCCTTGTAAAATCTCTGATTTTCATATTTTTATAGTTTTCCCTGTTTTATTGCTCCTTTAAAAAATACACATTTCTAATATTAATTGGATAATATGATCATATAGAAACGGTAGTGGTGATTTTTTTTAATAATAAAAATTTCTGTTATCTTTTTTTTTTAATTACATGCACGTACATATACGTAATTCTCATAAACGTATAAGAGATGATTTTTCTAAAGAAACTTAAAATACTGTTTATATAAGGTCGAAAATAAACGCTTGATTAAAATTTATAATATATTAAGTTACATCGTTACCTAGCATCTTGATCGTTGTGTATTAGCATTGCTTTGAAAAATTCAATATTTGATTTTTTTGCAAATAAAATTTATAAAGTAATAATTTACATCAAAATCTTTCACAATTTTTATATTGCGACGAGTGAAAATCTTTTTTTTGCTAAAGATCTTCCAGTAATTCCCTAATTTATTTTTAAGATTTTAGAAAAGTTTTGCACTTCTTTTTTCTTGGAACTCTTTTTTATAAAACATCAAACAATTAAAAGGAATTAATTATTGAAAGTTCATTTTCCAAACACTTTGACATAGAAACATTTGATTTATGGCTTCAGTGGAGTTTAAAGTATTGTGATTATCGATGAAATTTAGAAATTAAATAAATTGGATTATGCCCAGATCAAACACTTGTTTAACTCTACAAGATTTTTAATAATGTTTTTTTTTTATAGAACATGCATTAAAACGTAAAAAAAGATCCATCAACGACCTCACTATAGACGACTTTGCGACACCTACACAAATTTTACAAAATTTGCAAGCAATAAAAGATCGAATTTTAATTTATAAACGTAAAATAAGATCGCTGCAAAAAACATCAGCTAATCGTTTGAATAAAATAAAAAGATTGGAGTCCGTATTAATGAAGTTGAAAAATTCAAATGTAATTAATCAGCAAACGTATGAAGTGTTAAAGGTAATACTAATATTCTATGAATGGAAGTAATTAAATCGTTTATATTTTAATGTATCTTTTAAATCTGTGTGTAAACTACTAAATATTCTCTATACATATCCACATATGTATAAATATGCAGTGCTGTAATAGATACTTTATATTTGTATTTAGATACAGATACACGGCATCAAAAGTATAGAGATACTTACAAAGATACTTAAAATAAAATATATCTAGATACAGATATAGATACTTGTATCTAGATACAAGTACAGATACAGATACTTTTATCTAGATATATGCTTCTAAAATAGATACAATAAAAAAAACTTAAACTTGTGCCTACTAATTAATATTAACAATAATGATTTCGGTGTTTATTTATTTAAATATGCTTCCTAAATCATTAAATTCATTTTTATTTTATGTTTTACAAAAATGGAAAATGATTTGAAAAGGTTGAAAAGTGTTTGAAACACTTTTTGCTCTTTTTAAAGTCTAAAACTTCATGAAAATATGCATTAAGTCCATTTAAAATTTTTGTGTTCAGAGAATTACCAAATTTCTAATTACATTTGTTTAAAACCTTGTTTTTAATTTGAAATAATACAGAAATACGTAACCTAATCCCCCATTTTCTTCTTGTTGGAAAACATCAATTGCTTTAACAACTGGCTCTATTACATTACAGTATTCTCATAAGAAATCTAGCTCTTGAATTTTAAATTTCTGTTTTCTTAATTGCTCACAAATTGTATTTAAACTAAATAAGCCATACTTGCTATGCGGGTTTAGCACTCTAGTACTGTAGCCTTATGGATTATTGTACTTCTAGCAAGCCGGTAATACAAATGAGCAATTACATGTATATAAAAAATCCAACCAAAAGCCCAATTGTGTTTCTTGGCATTAATTCATCTGAAAAACATTTTTTCGAAAGAATTAATTCTATTTTAGAAAAAGTATCTTACAGATACAAATTAAAGATACTGTGGTTTGAGATACAGATACAACATACAAAAAGTATCAAACTATCTAGATACAGATACAGATACAGATATTCATTTTTGTATCTAGATAAATTACAGCACTGTACATATGTATAATATACATATTAAATATTTTTAAATAATTTACGCAAATGGACTTCAAAGTCAATGTCGAATTGATTTTTATTATGAACATAGATTACCCAGATCGGCAAAGCGTTCACTTTTCCTTCCCTTTAAAACTTGATGGCGCTACTTTATTTTTTCTATCAAGGGTCAGTGATGCCGTTTAAAGTAATTTTTCTACAAAGTTTAAGTAAACATATAAAAAAGTTAAGAACACAACAAAACGCATTATCGGTTATTCTTACGTTGTTTGTAGTCTCTGCCAAAAAAAAAAGAAAAAAAAATAGAAAATACAAATATGTATTTTTCTGGCAAACGTGCGAAAAATTTTGTCAAGAAATGTTGTTAGTTTTGCTTAGCTTCTGAATCGTTCGGATTCAACTGCAATGAGGTGTCTAAAGTTGGTACTTTGAGGGAGATCTTTATCGATATACCTAAAACAGGCTTAAACATGTATTTAATCAATTTATATATTTTTTTAGATTACTATAATCAATAATAAAAATGTAATTTTTGCTAAAAAAATTAATAAAGAACTGTTTCCTTAAACTGTGTTAATATGAATTACGAATTGTTAGTTTTTATGTAATTTTTGTGTTGCAGATTCAATAAACCTAACTCCATTATTATTAATAATAAAATATAATAATGATACTATACGTCATATCTCAAAATCTTTATTTAAAATATTAAAAAAAAAATTATTGTCACAAGTGTTGATCATAATTTTGTAAATATTTGATTTGTCATTAACGATGAAGTATAAAAAAAGGGATTGTTTTGTAGGGGGCAGTGGGGCTATAAAACGTTTAAAAAATTGTATAAAATATATTTCGTTTGAAATATTACAATTTTGAAAATAGTGAAAAAAAATTTCTAATAAAATCACCACCGCCCTTTCATGCTATGAACAGAATAACAAAATTCAGCAAATTATGTAGTTTTCGTTGTAAAATATGCGTCATAGGGTAATATAGAAGGTGAAGAGAGAAAAAGAATTTTTAGTGTTTGTAACGCCACAAGTGACCAAAAAAAGAAACTGTGCATATACCTACATACAACATAATATTGTTAACTATATTAATAAAATTTGAATCTATTGTGTGTTACTTTTGTTTTAAATTCCGAAAAATGGGGAAAAATACATGTTTTTAAAGTTAGGCGTCAACAGTACTTCAAAGCAAAAAGTTATTATAAACTTTGCTATAAAACTTTTAGTTCTACATGACTTTATAGAGGTTTTTTTTTAAATAACCATTACTTTTAGCGCAACATTAATTTTTATGTTTTGTCATGTTTTACTTTCAACTTTTATATCTCAATCACAAGTGAATTCAGCCGAAAAGAGCATGCGGTTTTTTATTTAAGGATATATATGTAAATGATTAAAAGTATTTCCCAAAAAATTGGGTTCTCGCATCTTGGGTGGTTTGCTTGTAAGTTTACCAATTAAATTAAGTCAATCACGGATAGTTCTTTTTAATCCTTTTTTGAAATCTTATTAAATCTTTTTGAGTTTTTAAATTAAATTAAATAGAAATTGAAATATGTAAAGAAAATTAAAATGAAATTTGATGGCTATTTTTCTTATTTACTAACATGTTTGTTTTTATATGTCTAGGATGATTCACCTGATCCTTACTGTGATATATTGCAGACAGTTGAGTCGAAAAAGTATTAAATTTCTCATTAAATTTAATTTGTCATTGAAATTTTATATTTTTTTTTAGTTTTGTACATAGAATATAATTGTTTGATTTCTTCTCGTTTAAATAAATTATGAGATATTAATGAATAATGATACGATAACAAACATTACAAACAAAATATGGCATGTTAATTGGATTAAAATTGTTTAAATTTTTTATATGGAAAGATTTTCAGATAGCTTATCTAAACCTGTACTTCTTTTTGTTATTCATATATTTTTAATATTGAAAAAGCTAAGAAAGTATTATCAAAACAGAAATAATAAAAAATATACGTATACAAAAAGACCTAGAAAACTTAAGCATTTTGTGTAAATGAATTTTAAAAAGTATGAGAAAACTTAAAGCTTTTAACTCGAATAAAGTTGTACAGAAAAAAAATAAAGCTTCATAATTTTTAGTCTTATGAATATAATATCCCTTCGAATTTGTTGTTTGCAGCGTTCAATATTTCATATTTTTGAATGGAATTTGATGATAAACAATTCATGCTTGATCCAAATTCTGGTTACAATGGCATAAATGACTAAATAAAGAAAAATTTTAAATGATGGGATTCTAACACTGAGGAAAAAAACTAATAATTTTAACAGATGTTGATAGTAACGTGAACATCAAGCAAATACCATTGATATTTTTAAATGATGTAGAATCCAGTGTAATCTTTAAAAAAATATTAACTCCATGTCAAGTGAGATGATCAAATAATTCATAAACAAAATGAATCTATTTTTTTAAGCAGTGAAATTGAGATAAAATTTGAAATCAACCGAAGTCATTCATTGTAACAAGTTTTTTCTTATGAATAGTAAAATTGCGACAAAATGAAAATAGCGCAAAGTTGATTCACAATTGTTTGCTTGGACGTATCAAATATGATTACTCGATAAATGAAAAAAACGTCTGTAAACTGTCTATATTACTAAGCTACATCTAATCGAAAATTTAAAAAAGAGTGACTGGAGAATTGTGGAAGACTCTAATTTCATAAAGATCGCTAAGGAATTCGCGTATTATCTCATATTAAAAGAGATTGCAGACAACCAAGAGATAGTGGATAAAGATAAATTTCATCGATAACTAAGTATAGAAGCACTTGGAAAATACGAATACAACAATTCATTAGAGAAGCGAAGATACATTTGAAACAGTTGAAAAAATCAGCCAGAAAGGAATCAATTGAACTACCTAATTATATTAATATTTATTATATTTTATACAATATATATATTATATAGATAATTATTTTTTTTATTATACCTGGCGCATTGAAATTTCAGAAGCGCTGGCTAAATTCAAAATATATATAAAGAAACTAATTGTAAATAATGAAAAGAAGAAATATTTGTAAATAAAATAAAAAAAAGACAAAACAAAATAAAATAAAACAAAATCAAAACCAAACAAGTATATAATTAAAACACACACACACATATATATATATATATATATATATA
>AGDA01063067.1:0-12130 GCA_000281935.1 Mengenilla moldrzyki | reverse complement strand
TGTTTAGCCAGGTATTTGTTAAACTAATTTTTGGTTTGTTGAGTTATGCATGTTAAAAACTTAACACACCCTTTTCTTGATAATTATGATATTTGCGCTATTTTGTATATTGCAAGGCATACATTAGAAACAAAATAATACAAAAATAATACAAAATAATGGGGTCGTATACGCCCCACGTGGCCTAAACGGAAAGTCTTCAAAAAACAGTCTGGCAGGGAACGTATTAAAAATTAATGTAAACATTTCATAATTTTCTTCACTTTTTTATAAACTCAAGTAGAAGTTTTTCTCAGTGTATATATAACTTCATTATATGAAAAAAGTAAACACTTATTTTTAAAAATATGAATAAAGATAATACATTTTCCTGTTTAGTTAAACAAAAATCATTTTTCAGTTCAGTTTATGAATATACCGATTTAGTGCTCGATGGCGTCGATACATTTAGTACTGTGTATTTAAATAACAAATTGATTGCAACTACAAATAATGCTTTTGTAAAATATACTATTGATATAAAAGGAATTTTAAAGGTAAATTTAGTGGTAATTAAAAATTGAAAATAATTAATATTGCTTAACAGCCAAAAGCGAATAAATTAACGATAATATTCGAGTCACCGATCACAAAGCATAATGAATTGTTCAATGAGAACAGAAAAAATTACCCCGTAGGTGTGGATTGTTTGGGTGATAACTTAAATAAAATATGCCATATAAACTCTGTACGACGTATGTCATCGGGATTCACATGCAATAATGGTCCTGCATTGCCTATAATTGGATTCTGGTATATTTCAAACCGAATTTTTTAAATTAATATTTATGTAAAGTATAAAGATAAGGGATATCGATATTTGTAATTAGTAAAAAATAGAAAGACACTTGAAATAAATTTATGAAATTGAAAATTGCACGAAAAATGTGAAATTTTAAAATATATAATGCATGCATACTTTGTTACTCATAACTTTTCTATTGACGGCACAATATGTACTGTACTAATTAGATCATTTATATCCAATTTATGACTTAATGAGCTACACTTACTGAAAATTTCCAACTCAAAGTAATTTTTTTGAAGGAAAAACATTTGTGTTCAAAAATTCCTATTGGTTACAAAATAACTTAATGCAATGTATAAAAAACTCTTGGTGCGATGCCATTTTTAATCTTTATTATTCTATTTATGGTTTTTATAAAAATCTTTTTCTGTTGCATATGTACGCAACCATCATTTCATATTACTGTTTTAAAAGAAATATTATCATATGAGCCACCCGCATATATATAACGGAATTTCAATTAGCTTAAAACCGGAAAATAATATTGTTTTTTTAATTATATTTTAAATTTTTATTATTTGTTTAATGCTAAACCGAATAACTAAAGTAGGTATAAATATTAAACTAATTTACATACTAGAAGTATAAATATATGTCTATTTTTACCTACACTGAAAAAAATTGTGTATAATATTTATAAATAAAACATTCTATTAATGATTTTTTTCTTAAAACTGAACCAATGATTTTATTTATAGTATTTATGATATGAAATTTTAGATTTAAGTTTCCTTTGCTATTAACTTCTTAATGGGCAACTATAATTTAAAGTAATTGTATCTATAAAAGTATTTATTATATTTATAAAAACTAAAAAGCTTTACATCATTTTTATAAATGTATTCATATAAGCAATAAAATACTTTTATTAATGTAATAAAATGAATTTAATAAATCTAAAAATTAGATCACTAACGATTTTTTTGATTTAAGAAATATTTTATGTTATTTATGATTTTTTTCATACGTACAATAAATTTTTAATAATAAACAATGTTTATTAATATTATGAACAGTTTTTCAGTGTAGTGTGTGTATAAGTAATTGGTTATTTACACTTAAAAAATCAGCTTTAAAAACAATATAAATAAATAAAAATGTAATTTTTTAAACACGATTTTTATTAATTAAAGCAGAATATTCAAGATCGATCAAACTGATTGTATAATTAATGGAAGCGAATTAGAGGACATTATATTTTTTAATCGAAGTACTTAATCGCGGTTAATTGACTGATCATATTTGTTAATTGACCGAAGAAGTTAAGAAATTACTATGTTAACATGCGCGTGAGTGTTTAACTAAATGCTTTCGACAATTTTCTTAAAATTCACAATTAAATTTAATTTCAATTCGAAAATTAGAAATAAATTTTAATTTAACTGCATAAAGTGTAAAAATACATTCGTGATTTTTTTAGTTATTATTTGAAATGTGAAAGCTCTTTTACGTAAATGTGAAATTTGACAAAAATAGAATTAAAAATATAAATAGACAATTATCAATACTTACAGAATGTGTAAATAGTCAATCATTTATACTTACCATATATATCAGTGGTGGCCAAGACGTCGATCGTAAAAACTTTGAAAGTAGCCCGCAAGGATAAAATTTAACAATTTACTCCTTATTAAATATTGTATTTGAAATTGTAAATATACTTGAAAATATAACAAAACTTAAGTACGATTCTTAATAAAACTTCATTGTTTACAGCAGATATATGCTGATCAATCAAAACAACTTTTTAAAATAGATAATGGTTCATGACGTGTTCACAGTCGTCCACGAACTATATTTAACAAAATAAGTCGCCTCTAAAGAGTAAAAGTTTGACCACCCCTGATATACATGATTATACACGTACAGTGTTTATGTGTTGTTCTAAAAACATTCATGCTTTTATCATTGAAAAAATGCAAAAAAAGTTTAATTTTGAAATCCTCTAAAAAAGTATCTTTGTCAGTATACTTAGACACTATCAAAATAAATAGTGTATTTAAGCTTTTTTTACATGCTAAGTTGCGTTCAATTGGAATCTCTTTCTACACATTCATTTCTCAGTACATTTTGCTGTCTTTTGTCAGTTTCGTGTCAATGTAACTTATGGTGCCCTAAAAGAATCTTTTTTACCTACGTCAGAGGATATATTGGTAGAATAAAGTATCCTCCTTTCGATACAAAAAAGACGCCATTTTTCTATTTTAATCTATTAATTTTTGTACTAAAAAGAAACGATTTTGGCACTAGAGTAGCATTAAAAAGACACAAAATCGTGACAAAAGTAATGTAAAAAGAGGAGGGCAGCTACCCGTACAGCATTCCCTCCTCTTTTTACACTACTTTTATCATGATTTTGTGCCTTTTTTGTAGTAATTTGGTGCAAAACGCGTTCCTTTTAGAATACAAAAATTAATAGACTAAGATAGGGAAATGGCGTCCTTTTTGTATCGAAAGGATGATACTTTATCCTATCATAATATCTTCCAAAGTAAGTAACAAGGAACTACTTTTAGAGTACCGTAAAATGGAATCAATTTACTTCTTTTATTCGTTAAAAAGTACTCGAATTAAGTTCTATTAGCACAAAATAAGTTGAGAAAAGAGAGCAAAATTTACTGGAAAAAAGCATGTAAAAAGAAGTTACAATCAAATGCAACATAGCATGTAAACTAAAAGTTTAAAGGCACTACTTATTTATAAGTATCTAAATATTTTAATAAAGATACTCTTTTAGAGGAACTCAAAATTATTCTTTTTTTGTGCTTTTTTAAATGCTAAAAGCATGCTTATTTTTAAAAAAGCATGTAAATGCTGTACGGGCGCTGAGATTAGCAAGTATAGAAAGCTTAAGAGTGCAATTTTAGCGTGCATCTTGTATTGAAACAGGTGCATTTTCATCATATAACATTTTACACTACTTTGTACTTATGGTAAATTAACTTTTTGCTTCTATTTTTAATATTAAAAATGTGTAAGACTTTTAGATTGCAATATAGTATTATAATAAGAAAGAAATATTATTGTCTCCTTAAATTAAATATAGGAAACCGGTATATATTGTGGGCTCCTACACCATTCGTATTGAAAATGTGATGTTTTCCGCAACTTATTCAGCCCTATCAAATAACTGGATTGTAAATGTCAAAGCTATTTTACGAAATAAAGGTGTAATAAAAGAAGCATTGATTGTAATTTGCTTGAGACTACAGCATAATATATGTAATTTATATAGCAAAAAAGTCAGTCATGTCAAGGAATGTGCAGAGATAAAATTTATTGTACCAAATGTAAGTTTATTCGTATCTTTAAGGGCCTTTATTCCTTAAAATACAATTAATAAAACGCCCACTGTGATATACTCTGCTAGAAGCTTAACATTTCTTACAGCGTTTTTTCACTGATTCAAACATGTAAAAAAATTATATAAACATTTTTTTTCTCGACAAAATTGCCAACATATTTTTTTATTTATTTTGATTTCCATTTTCTATCTCTATACACAGACTACATTTTGTTAAAAATGGATTATAGTTATATCTACGATTCTGAAATTTTTTTCCCGGAAAACATTTTGTGTCTAAAACGAGACTAAATTTGATCTTAAGTCGTCTAAAAGATATCTTTTTTCATATTCCAAGCATAGGAATTTCGAGACTAATTTAGATACGATTTAGTTATTTGAGAAAAATATATTTTTTATACAACTTTTTAACTTTTAGTTACCAAATAAATAAGACTTAGATACCTTTTAGCTAAAAAAAGTCGTAAAATAATCTTAACTTTTCAGAGTTGAGTTTAAGGTACACTTTAAAGATTTAATATGAGTTTATGACTAAAAGACACGATATAGATTAATTTTAGATATATTTTTAAAAAAAAGGTTCTACGGGTTATTCGCGAATGTGTAATGAAAAAATCTAAATCAGAAATGTAAGTTTTATTTAATTTTTTTCATTTCTCAGTATGAACAGTGCTCATAAGAAATGCTCGAAGTTTTGTTTTCATTTTACTAAAACGATATGCACGAAACACTTTTAAATCATTTTTATAACACATTCTACTTAACATTAATTTAAGGTTTTTTAACGTGTTAAATATATGTTATCAGAACTAACACACTTTTAACACAGGGAAAGAAAAGATGTTTTGAATATATTATTAAATGCATTTTGTCACAGATTTATAAAAGTTAAAATACAAACTTAATAAATAAAAATAAATTTTTAGTTCAAAATTAAAAGATGGTATCCGAATGGAAGAGGAGACCAACAACTGTACAATATGACTATTAGTATACTAGAGTCGGATACAAATGTAACTCTAGCGGTTAAAAGAATAAAAGTTGGCTTCCGTACAATAAGCCTATCAGATAATCGAGTACAATTTAAGGACGTACAAGAATACCAGTTTGTGATAAATGACGATGAAATATTCATGAAAGGTGCGCAATGGATGCCAACTGCGGTATTTCCAATGGCCAATGAGAATGAGTCGTTTTACGAACCGTATTTTAAAGCGGCGAAATTTGCAAACATGAATATGTTACGTGTTTGGGGCGGCGGCAAATACGAATCGAATGTATTTTATGAACTGGCCGATAAATATGGCATTTTAATATGGCACGATTTTATGTTCGCATGCTCCCTATATCCTGGTGATCAGGATTTTTTGGAAAATGTCAAAATTGAAGTAAAACAACAAGTAGAACGTCTAATGTATCATCCAAGTATCGCTATTTGGAACGCGAACAGTGATGTAGAGGCAATTTTAGCTTCTGATGAACTTAAGACTTCGGGTTCGAATTATCCAATTTACAAGAAACATTATATTGATTTATTTGTGAATACAATTATTATGTTACTGAATGAATTGAATCCGGAGCGTCCACAATCAGTTTCGACTCCTTCAAATGGTGTTATGTCAGCTATGGATGGCTTTTTAGCTCAAAATCCAAACGATTATCGTTTTGGAACATGTAAATTTACAACTAACTTTAAACTTTAATTTTAACATTACTCGTACAGCCAGTTTAGTCTCAACGTTGTTTTAAAAACGTCTTTTCGACGATCTTTTTGATAGTCCAGTCATTTTAGGCATTTTAAACCCCAATCTGTGGAAAAATTCCTAGTGAGCTGAATTCTTGTATACACCTTTATTCCGGTGTTATTATGAAGATGTGAAAAATCGACATTGATATCGTGCCGGCTAAAAAAGTTACAAAGGTCAAAAGGTTACAAAAATCAATTTTTCGCAAATATTTCGCGATTTATTGCTCGGAGGTCAATAAAGGTTATTATAAAAATTGTTCCTCATAAAACTGTCTACAAAAAATGTTTTTTGCAGTTTTTTTGTAAAAATAACTGTTTTCGAGTTAAAGCACTAAGAAAGTGACTAGAATGCACTCACGTACGGTTTTTTATACCGTACGCTAAGGCGTAAGTTCTATTGCTTTTTATTAATATTTGTAAGCGTCTTAAAAACGCTTATCTTACAAAGTGACTGTACGGACATTTACTTACCAGCAACTAAAATTCCTTAATACATTCATGCTTGATGACCCGAATTCGTATCATTGAAAATTAATTTCCTCGTTGTAGTTGACGTAAATTATCTTATATTTGATTTAAAAAATCAAAAAATTAAACATTTTTTATAATTACTAACCCCTTTTAAATAAGATTAAAATGTATGGGATATCATAGGCTTCTTTTATCTGAAGTACAGGTGTCGGTAAAATCACCTTCAGAACTATTCAAAAAATCGGCTTCGCTTTTGACACTAGCTTGACCGGTTTTTTTTTCCAACAGGAACGCTATTCTGTCTGCCATTTTTGCTCATGTGAGGGTCACAACCTCACTACTGGGCACTTTAAAGAAGCATACTGCGTAGAGCGTTTTTATTAGCTACAAGAACGCTATCCTGTCTGTGCCATTTTTATTAACGTGAGAGGGCACGATCTCACAAATCGCAACAGTCTAATAGTATGTTTTTGCGTTTTTAAGTCGGGGCAGAAGACGCTATTTTGACTTGAACCTACCTGCGGTACAAGTAGGTCAACGAAGATCTGCCTAAGTGAACAATTGCTTCCGGCAGTTTTTGTCAACCATAACCAAGAAAAAGAGTGAAAAGTGAACAAATAAAGTTACGTGAAATACCTCGAAAATGCGCATCTCTCATTTTTTTCACTCTATAGCTCGCGAAAGGAAACTTGCGTTTTCGTTCGATAGGAAAAAAGCACTTTTTTCCATACAAAACTATTTATTCTGTAAGAAAAAAGAATGGATCTTTCTCCTTAAATAGAAAGGTCTATTTCACAATGAAAGCAAATCCGGTACATTCGAACGTAATATAATATGTTATATATAGCTCTAATAATAGTTCTTATATAAATTTATGTTTAAATTTTTAATTTGTGTGAATTTTAACATCGACACTCTTATCGGCTGTAATCATGCTAGCAAGCTGTATACATTGCGACTTCAGATTACCTAAATAGGCATAGAGAGAAATTTTCTCAATTTTCTTTTATTTTTAAGTTAGTAAAAATTCAAACAAAAACAGCGATATCTTTTGGCAATACCTTTCAGAGCATTGCTAAAAATATATACTTTCTTTTTTGATTTTTTTTTTTGACGATGAGTGTAAAAGATAAACAAATAGTATAGAAAAATTCGTATTAATTATTTTTCTTATTTATTTTTTTTTTTTGGCATTTACTAAAAATGAAATAAAAATATTTGTAGTAAATCTATTTCGAATAACAATGGCGATTATTTGCCGAAAAAAAGAGTAGCGCCATCAAGTTTTAAAGGCAAAGATAAGGGAACGCATTACTGATCTAGGTAATTTGTGTTGCGAATAATAGATGTCAAATTTCTATATTTTAACATGTTCTACACAACATGCACCATTGGTAGTTCATAGGCTTTTTTTTAACCATCTGGGGGCGTGAACTACCGGTGTTACACATAAAATACAATAAAAACAAATACATGCCAACAGTCAAATAAACAACGAAAAACAAACAAGTTTTAAAAGTTTCCTAAATATTTTTAAACTGTAAGGAGAACATATATATGCTTTGAGATATTTCCATTTCTTTGACACATTCAGAAGCTTTTATATATTTTCAATTTAAAAACTTCTTAATTTTTTTTTAAGATTGATTAAAATTCGAGTTTTCCGTAAAATGATGTATCTACAAAGCCGCGTAGGTCAACTAGACCTCAAATACAAACGTTTATTACAAATAAGTATGCATATACTCCCTTCACAATTTAAAAAAAAAATTCAAGCATCTTTTAAAAATTGCTTGTTAGTAGGGATGGTAAAATATGTTAAACGCAACTCTGGAATTTTTCGAAATTAGATAAACTCTAATAATTACCTACTTATATTTTATTTTAATAAAAATTAATTATTTTTAGACACGTTTTTTGACTATTCAATCAATCCTTTTTTGCATAATAAAATACCACGAGCACGATTTTTGGCAGCATTTGGATACTATTCGCTGCCAGATTTTCATACGTTGAGTCGTACGGTTAACATTTCTAAGGATCTTGACCACTTTGGAAACTACGTGCAGAAACGACATTATATTCATAGTTATAGATGGATGAAGAAATATATTGATAATAATTTTAATAGAAAATCAAACTACATTATTGAAGACTTCATTTATTTAACCCAAGTAATAATTGTGTAAAGCCTCTATAAATCATGTAATTTTATTAAAATAACTCGATCTGATGTGCGTTTTTATGTGCACTAGGAATTTCGTTCTTTAATAACTAAAAAAAATCTTTAAAATACGACGGTAGAAAATAATTCTTTTAATGTAAAAAAATAACATGATGACTTTAGTATCTAAATATTGTTTTTTTCAAATATACGTTTCTATTCTTTAAATTTTAAAATTATAGTTTTTAAATATTAAAAAAATCTCTATGATTTTGTTATATTAACAAAAATTCTTTACCGCCATATTTAAAAGACTGATTTTCTCAGTGTGAGCTTTTTATGTTTCTGGTTTCAAACATGGTTTGTAGACAAATCTACAATGTCATTTTAATACTAATACCCAATATTAAGTTACATCAAGCTTTGGCTGTAAAAACTATTGTGGACGTAACTCGACGATTCCAACATGAGCTTGATGAAACAAGTCACGGACTTACAAGTGGAATTTTGTACTCTCATTTCAACGATTTTTGGCCTGGACCATCTACATCATATATAGGTTTGTATTCTAAAGATTAGTATAAAAATAAAAAATCTTTTGCCTCCCCATTCAGCATTTTATACTCATTATTTTAATTACACAATAAATATATAATGAAAATCATCTTGCAAAAAGGTACATTTCAATTATATAAAAAAGCTAGTTTTTCAAATTTGTGGTCATTACAGTAGCATAACATTTTAAATTTAATTATGACATATTTTTTACAATCTTTCTGTAATAGGAAAAAATGCCAACTGAATTTGTAGCCGTAATATCACAATAAAATTATATATATATATATATAAAATTACGAGTCGCACTTTTTGCGCAGTATTCGATTTGCGCTTGCCCTAAAAAAATAAAGCGAATATAGAGCAAACTAATATGCTTGAGTCGCAAGGCACTTCAGTTGTTCTTTGAAAATTACAAAGTTTTTATGAATAACATTCATATAATTTATGAAAAATTTCACAAATTTCGTTTAAATATTGTATGATTTTTTTTTCATAAATTTTATGAAAGTCGTTATAGGTGCCGTTTTTATGAAAATTTTCATAAAATCTACCACGTTTTTCACTGTTTTTATGCTGTTATTTTTTCATTGTAATTTCAATAATATTTGTTTTTTGCTTGTAGATTTTAATGGTAAATGGAAAATGGTGCAATATTTTGCAAGAGATTTTTTTTCTCCTATTCATATAACAATGTTGTTGAATGAATTGGATATCGATATTGGAGTGATATTTGATCATTCTGTGCCGAAGAAATTGTATGAAATTAAACTAGAATATTTCACAGATTTTTCATTCGCAACAAATGAATCAAAATATGCAATATATCACACGGTAACTTTATTTATTAACAATACTTATATACATGTATTTATATTAGAATATATATACATGTATATTAGAATTGTGTATATATATATATATATGTTTGTGTGAAGTTCAATCCTAAGTTGTACATACGTAATGCTGTTGTTTCATTTGTTACATATAAAAAGAGATGAAGTGGGTGTTTACATCAATCATTTTACATTTTGATTGTTTTGTTTTAGAATCGATTTAGTTTTTTGTCGAAAAATATGCTTAAATGTATTGTAAAAAACTATACAATATTAACATTTTCTGTTTTTTAATGCTTAGTCTGCAATTCTATTCGCAAAAAAGTGTTGCGAAACATGTTTTTTTTCTTACTTAATTTTTGTAAAATTCTTATATTTTTTATTGCATACTATTCGCACTATTTTTTATTACAATGTATTAATATAATAATTATTTTATGAAATTTTATTACTAAACTAGATTTCCTTTCATGAAAGAAAATCTAGCTTACGAAAACAACTTCTTCACTCCCCGCTGACGGAGGATTGCGTTATATACTTATATGCGAATAATGTTTAGAAGCTAGTGATAGTTCGGCATTAATAATAAAAGTTTAAATAAAAAAAAGTTCTTGTTCTGAAAAAATAATTATTTATTAACAAAAGATAAAAAATCGAAGATTATTGAAATAAATTTAGTCGCTTTTAAACTATAAGTGATATTAAAATATATTGGTTACATTAGTTTTAAAGTAAAAATATATGTACTTTCTTGTATGTTTCAAGCTATTAAGTGGTATCAGTTTCACATCTATATCTTACGAAAATAGTTGTACTTTTTTTTAATATTACGTATTTTTCAAATATTGTTTTTTAAGGCCAACGTCTAAAAACCAAATCACTGTATACTTCACACCCTTAAATTTGTAATTAAAAACATAAGTACTGTTTAAATACGCACAGAGGCGTATTTCTTCTACTTATTTGAGAGCTGTTTTATTAGAAAATAAAGCAGTTTATTACTTGCAAATTTGACTAAACATTACTTTTAGCACTCTTCTGACTAATAGTATTCTATAGCATTAACAAACGTTCAAGTAATGCCATACTGTAATTTTAATTCTTTTTTTTTTCTAAAAAATAATAAAAATATTCGCTTAGTAAGCATTATTTTAATTTGTTTAATGTCATTGGCTCCTTTGTTACCAATAAAAATAATTATAGTGGCTGGTTACACTAATCTTTTAATATTTTAACTACTTTATTTTAATGATCGATTATTTTTTAATAGAAAAATTTGCTCAATTACACACTAAAAATTATTTCCAATATTAAAATTTTTTAATACTTATTCTAATTGAGATATATAAAAATAAAAAAAAACAATCAAAAATTTTCAAAATAAATCTAGTCGCTCTTATAAGTAGTGTTAATAAAGTAATTTGTGTATACATAGATGTAAATTATATTATTTTAAAAGTAAAAATACATGTTGATTTATGTACTTTAGGCTATTAAATATTGTCAGGTTCATAACAATGTATTATGTAAATGTTTTATTTTTTTATTTGGCACATTTTCGTGAATACCTTCTTAAAGTCCAGAACCTAAAAATTTTTAATTTTGTATCCTTAATTTTTAACTGAAATAACCTTTTAAATAATGTTGAAATTTTCACTGAGACAGATTTCTCGTACTTATATAAAATTATTTTACTTAAAAATTAAAAACCACATTATTTTAAAATATAGCTAAAAGGTAACTTTAAGCAGTCTTGCAATCAATAATATTTATACCATTAACACGGGTTTATAACTGGAAAAAACCCTAAATTTGTAAAAAAAAACACTCACTTCATACCGGTATACCTTGTATATATACATATATCAGTGCTTCTTAACGTGGGGTCTAAGTCTCGCCAGTGGGGCACAATGGTTTATTAGGTGGGTCATGAGAATTTTAAGTGGCCATTTGGTCTTTGTGGCAGTCACCAAGCTCAAAGATCACATTAATTGTCCTGAATTTATTTGTGTTTTTTCTTAAAAATTTTTGATTTTAATATAGATATGGAGAAAGGTAATTAATAATTTAGTTTTGTCGGGCTAAACCATAGAACATTAATTTTTTTAAAGGTGGGCATCAAATATTTAGAAGTATTTTTGGTGGGGGCATAAACTAAAAGAAGTTGAGCAGCACTGTCACATATATATATATATATATATATATA
>AGDA01063060.1:0-14858 GCA_000281935.1 Mengenilla moldrzyki | reverse complement strand
GGATTCGATTTGGAAGCGAAATCACAAGGGTATATAGGTATGTTACATTCAGTTGAAATCAATCGTTCAGTATTTGATCGTACGAATCCGCTAAATAGATGAGAAATGCGTCTCTGGTATCTTTTAGTCATGATCTTCTTTCGACCACAATTCTAGTCCCATATTTCGTGTCACTTGTATATTATTATTTTATTATTATGGGCCATACATACTAGACGGGATTCGTACTCAAGCATTGCAGCTATGTGGCTTATTGTACCTCTAGCAAGTAAATAAGTTCAGTCGGATAACTGCATGTGCCTTATAAGATCGAGCAATAGTCCGGCTGTGTCACCTTCAGTGACGACTCGCCTGGAATCATCAGATCCAAGTTTGGCCATCCTCCAAGATTCCAATGCATAGCATTGAAGGATAAGATGGAGGCTGTCTTTCTTCTTTTCATTACACATTCTGCACAAAGATTCCTCTTTGTAGAGGCCAATAGTGTGCAGGTGTTTCCTGAGACGACAATGTCCGGTTAAAAAGCCAGTTATTGACCTCAGCTGTTTCCTGCTTAGATTTAATATCTTAGCAGTCCTTTCTTTACAGGGTTCAGCTAAAAAAGTTTTGCTTTGCCTGTGACCCTGTAATCGTTTCGAACGTTTTGTATGGCTTTTATGCATCCATTGCAAAACGACTTCTCTAACTTTACTTTTCGGGATCCCGAGTATTGGCTCATGGCCAATACATGTGTTCCAGGAACCCTGTTTAGCCAGAGCATCGGCTTTGTCATTACCTTCATCCCCGCTATGTCCCTGAATCCAGACCAGCCTGCAGGTTTTGAAGACATTCACATGTCAGCCGAGAGCTAATGGCATATTTACCAAGCACTTTAAGTGTTTGTAGGCTATCAGAGAAGATGAAGATATTTTTATTCAGATAAGCATTGATTGCGTACATTTCGGCTTGGAATACAGACGCCAGTACCCCAAGGGAAACACTTATCTCGCACCTTGACGACCGGCTGTATATTCCTGCCCCGGTTGACTATTTTGTCCTAGATCCGTCCGTATACCAGATCGAGGACCCAGAAGGAGTCACCCGTATAACACTACTCCTTATAGACGCAATGAATAGTTCGCTTGACACTAAGAAATCTAGGAACTTTTTTTACCGTATGACCATGGACAGAGCCAAATACGATTACCCCTTTTTACCATTGTTACGTAGTTACCTTTATTCACTTTAACGGACACTGTTTACTTTCATCTCACTTGTCTCATTAATTGAAGTTGCCTTATGATTCCGTAGAGACAGTACATACACGATACGTGTACGTGACTCGACTGCTACGCGATCTGTACAAAATTTACGATTTACCTCTCCTTCTGTATAGGAGTGACTAATTTTTTGTCCGGTATGTGTATGCTTATTGTAAGCTTTCACAATGTTCTACGAGTACTTTCGCCTTTTTTCCCATCATTGTTACTTTTTAAAAAAAGTGCTTATTGATGGATAGTATACTAAAATTTTTCCTCGTTATTCATAAATAAATAACACTATATATGATAATTATCTAGTCCAGTGATTCTCAACCTGGACAATATCGCCCCCTGGTGGGCCATCGACATATAAAAATAGGCGATTATTTGACTACACGCTTTAGGAGGCGATAGGCATTTTGTATTGGCGAAATTATTTTGAATACCCGTTTGCAGTGGTGGCTTATGCAATCCGTATATCAGAAACGCCGCTGCATTTTTTTGCATTTCGGCCGGAAATAATGTGTGCATGTCTTAGAATTGCTTTGTGTGTATAATGGTTTCAAGTATTTAGTCAAATGTTGACCAAGCATAGAAATCGTCTAAATTTTTGCAGACAAAATGACTTAAAATTATATATCTCAAAATTAGAACTAAATATTATTAAACTTTGCAAAAATCATCAATCTCAAGGTTCCCATTAAAACTTTAAATTTCATTTAGCTTATTATTTATATGCTAAGTTAAAATTAAAACAAATAATTGTACTACTTTATGTATCTTACTTTTTGTAGTTAAATTAAAATTCTAAATAATAAACGTTATTCTTTTCAAATTTCTTTGGACATATCTTATTAACACTTAATCTAAACCAAACTCATCTTATAGGGGGCGAATTAAAAAATGGGCTTTACAATGTGGGCGTTTGATCCAAAAAGGTTGAGAAACATTGATCTAGTCTGTATGTATTTTTTAATTTTAGTTACCAAATAGTTTTTATAAATGCTTTTCAATATTCGATAAAGTTCATATTTTGCAACAAAAATCGATTTGATTTCACAACTTGATTTTCCTCCCGATTCAAAACTTACTATAATTACCTACTTGAATTCACCACAATGAACACAATTCATTAACGTTATCACCACCATTATCAATACAAGAATCAAAACCATTACCAAAAATATTTAGAGAAAAAAGTTAGAGATAATAATCGCTTTAGAAGATTTATCTCAACGTGCCAAAGAAGCTATAATTATGACTTCATTTTTTTAAATTTTTTATTTCTAATCGGTTTAAAGTAACGGATGACAAAAATTTTTGAAAAAACTGATATTAAATTTCATGAATTTTTTTTCATGTAATAAAACATAAATAAAAATTTTATACTATCTATGAATAACGAGAAAAATGTAGATATACTACGAATAAGCGCAACCGATTTTAAAATTTAAATTACTGTTACATTGAAAAAGGGGTTTTTAAACGAATATGAATTTAAGATAGTTTCGTTTCATTCACTTCGGATATCACATTTGTAAAAACTAAATATTGAAGACTTCAAAATTAATTTATTAAATCATTAACAAATAAAATCGTCAAAATTTGAGCGTGATAATAGACAGCATGGGCTAGGCACCTCATTCTTTTTGGACACACCTCTTAAATTGATTTGCTCTTCTTTTTCTTCTCGAAACGTAAACACATCAGTGTCAGTGTCGTTTCCTTTGTCGTCCACAAAAGAATTTTCATCCTTGAAACCGTTTAAAAACCGTTTTATAGAAGTGGTTTGTTTATCAACATTTTCAATGATTTTATCAACTTCATCATTAGCACCGCTTTTCACCAGTTCAACTGACTTAAGGAAACTTATTTTGGCCGCATTTTTACTAACATTAGGCTTTCGATACTTTTTCCCATTTATATGAAAGTACAACTTTAATGGTTCCTTCTGTAATAAATATGGTTTCAATACGTTACATGAATATAAGTAAATTTTAGACCTGTTTCCAATTAGTGATGTACGCAATGTCCATTAAAGTGTAGCAGTCTAAAAATGGCAGTCTTTCGTAAAATATTTCAATCTGAAATGAAACCAAAATAGTATTACAATTCTACTGAATACTCTTCGTGTACAGATTTAAATTTAACTGTTCAAAGAAATAATTGATAAAAGTTTTAGATCCATAGTCTCTCTTTTGTAGTTGAAACTTGTTCATGGACCACCAAATATAAAACTACCTAACTACAAGAATTAAAAATCAAAGAACTTTTCGTTGAAGAAACAATTATTGAAATAAATTGAACAATAACTCAGTTTTAGTAATAATATTAGAGCAAGTTTCACAGACTACTGTTACTACGAGCTTACAAATCAATGAAAATATATTAAAGCTCAATCAGAAAAGATATTCTAAAAACACATTTATAGCAATTTTTTTCTCACAAAGTAAAAAAATCTAATATTTTATTCATTGCTATTTATTTTAATTTCTGTAATAATAAAAATCGTTCATAATTTCATTAATTTATATACAACTTTAGCTAAGCCTATAAATATAAATCAAAGGTCTGGAAACATCGACTAAAAAACATCCTGCGTGCGTTTGAAAATACCAATATCATTTGTAATACGTAGAAAATTCACGTTTAGTGTTAAAATTGACAATAAATTAAGCGTTCTGACACAAAGAATTAAACTTTTATATATATTATAAAGGAGTCTTTTAAGAAAAACTCATAACTCAATATTAAAATAAAAACAATGCTTTGGTATTCGAAGTAAATAAAGCAATTTTTTTCATTCGTGCAATTTAGATTGTGACCAGTAATCAAGGTTTTGAGCATATTTTATTATATAGATGCTCGCGTCAATATATTTTTCATTGAGCACTATTTATTTTAGATCTGTATTGATTTCGTCCCGTAACGTCCAAATTCAATATTGTACCAAAGGTATTTTGAAAAACCTACTCTAAATAGAGCCACAACTTACGAAGTTAAATAAATCTGAGTTAATTGTTATGTTTTAATAATATTTAACAAGGATTATGAATTATAAAAAGAATTCTTAATGTTTTCACTTATTTATACCGATTGTAAGATAATTTTTGCTAATTGTAACCACGGAAAAAATTTTAAGTAATGTAATACGAGGGCCACGCCATATATTTTGAGGTACAAAAAAAAACGCAGTATGGTGTAAAAATATTTATCAATGTTCGAAATAATTTCTACTAGCAGCAATGCACCTTTGTAATCGTTGCCTCCATTAATGGAAAGCCTGAAGCCAGTCATTTTTTGGAATACTGTTGAAAAAGTCATGAATTGCTACATCAATCTCCTTTTCAGTTGTAAAACACCGACCACATGTTTTTTAAGACTAAAAAACAGCCAGAAGTCACACATAGCTAAATCTGGTGAATAAGTTGGATATGGAATGATTTTCATCTTATTATCGTCGCGAAAAGTCAATTGTTTGCTGTGTTGTGTGTGAGGATACGTTATCATGATGTAACATTGATCCGTGAATTTTGACTGATTCAAGCACGATAGGTGAATATTTTGTGGTGTACCAGTTAGCTGTAACTGTATATTGATAGTCAATCTAAGTTACTTTAATTAATCCTGTACTATAAAAGAAAACCCCATACATAACTTTCTTGACGACCTTTACTTTTCCACTATTGTGAGAGTCGGATCATCTTCATTGATCCACACACGGCTTTCTTGGAGAGTCGAACATCAAAAAAAGAAGTGTATGTTTCATCACCTGCTACAATTTTAGATAATATACGATGACCACAATTATTCAAAATTTCCAGCGTTTCTTGCGCTATTCTTACTCTTTGATTTTTGAAAATCATTTAACTTATGTGATACCCAACGACTAACCACTTTTTTCATATGAAGATGATCATGTAATATTGAATTCGCTGTTGCGGATGCAACACCAGGAGTTGACTCAACCGTTTGGAATGTACATCTGGAGTCTTCTATTATATGTCGCACACTATCAATATTTTCAGCAGTTACTGACGAACATGGTCTACCAATACGTTTCTCATCACCAGGCAATCATCATCCCCTTTTAAACCCATTAAACTAGTTGCCCGTGATGGGCTTTCATCACCGAATGCAAATTGTAACCGTTCAAAACGTTGTTGTTCATTTAAACCCGCTTTAAAATCATAATAAATCATTGCACGCATATGCTTTCTAGTCAATTACATGTTTCGCATCCAACGGATCTCTACAATGCGTATACCGTAGAAAGCAGCCAAACTCAATTTTGACTTTTACTAATCAAGGTTTGTAGTTTATTAAAATACAATGTTGCCATTATTGATTCTTATAGTTTTGTAATATCTCTAAATATATAGCGTGACTCTCACATTGTGTTAGCGAATGCAAATGTTTTTCATTTTCATCAATATAGATAAAAAAAATTAATTTTTTCAGTTGTTCTGCATGGGCGTATAAGACAAAGAATGTTAATTAATTTGTTTTTGTTGCGAAAATCCTTAAGAAAAAACATTAAAATGCGCATGATTTTCAACGCTTTTTTACTAACAGATTTTCCAAAAAAATAAATAAATTGAATTTGATAAGAAAAAAGTTAAATATAAATTTTATTAGAAATAAATCTTAATTTTCAGAATAAATTTAATAAAATATAAATGCATTTTTGATTCTTATTTTTATACATACGGGCATAAATGACTTTTAACTCGTATTTTTAGGAACCCTGCTTCATGCGAGCGAAATTTTTATGTTAACATTTTATGGTCTCATATTCTTTCATAAGAGCACAAAGCATATGGTATTCAAGAATAATATATTCTTGTTTTCCTTAAGAATAATATATTGCAGGGGTAAGCAACCCGCGGTCCTTGGGCCATATGTGGTTGGCCTAATAATTTTATGTGGCCAACCAAGCGTTTTTTGTATTACAACTATATTAAATTTAAACAAATTAATGTGATTTATAATCAAGTATGCAAAAGTTCACATTGAAATCTTCAAGTAGATATTCTTATTTTTTATATGTAATCTTTTTTTCCATATTTTCTCCATTTGTAATCAATGTTTATTATATGAATAGAATATAAATTTTATAAACATTTATTTTTTGGCCCGCTGAAACAAATCAAAATTTGGATAGGCCCTTTGTTAAAAAAGGTTGCTCGCCTTTGATATAGTGTATTGCTTAAGCTGCACGAAGAGCAAAATTATTTTTATATTTAAATTTGAAATACTTCATAACAGTCTGGAATCAATTCGAACTTATGAATAAAGAACTGCTTTAAGTGTTCTACACGAAGTAAAGATGGACACAGCAAGTGCACCGTAAACGAATCGTCATTCTTAGACTCACTACGAAAACTCGGTATATGTGCAGCAGTAGCCATCATAGCTGCCGCACCATGTCGATATATTAAAATGGTACTTATACGTTGGCGTGGACTGAATATCGTTCTTTCCGGTATTTCAGCCAGAATATGACGTCGTTCTTGCCGCTTTCGAAGCCGATACCGATGCCGGTCTGGTACCTTAATTGGCGAAAAAGACGCACTTGAATTCGAAGACAGTGACGATATGCCATCGTCTTTATCATCGAAGAAATCCGAGTCACTACCACTGTCCGAATCACTACTACTATCTGCATAAAATTCAGCTCGAGCCCTCATCTCTTTGTCGTACAAATCAGGTACAATTTTATACACTATATCTTGTAAGGTTTTGTCCAATCTGTACATTAAAATATATTAACTTTTATTAAATTTAAGATTAAAATCGCGAATAAATAATATACTGAATTGAAAATTCACATAAAATATTGAAAAGTATATTATTTTTATACTTTTAATAAAGAAATAAAAATTATGCACTATTCCGAGAAAAATATTTATTATATATTAAGAAATATTTGGTAAACATTAATAAAATATGTAATAAAATATAACATATACAATCAACCCTCCTATAAAGCGGTACTCTCAGAATGCCTTTTCTATATAATAAAGAGCTCTTACAGCGAGGTTCCGTTTAACAAATACTCATTAACTCTTTCCGTGCACCTAATAAATGATTTTAACTGGATATGTTTATATAAATATTCAAGCTTATCCTTTAGCCGTTTATGACATTGTTTTCAATCGTTTCAGAGCTCTTTTTTGTTTGTATGGTTAAATCCGAATTTCTTATTGTACGATTTTCATATAACGTCGTGCGCACTCACCGCATTATAGGTGGAATGAATGTATTTATTCAAAGATGTTCTAAAGGTCACTTAATAAAGACGGAGATGGAGTTTAAATCGAAATCAGTTAGAGTTAGAAGCGAAAAAACTACATTAACAAATTAAATTTTATAGATGTGTATAAAGCTTTTTTCAGTTAAATTTTAAATTAAACTTTAAGATGTCGAGAAGCTTCAGTCGTAGATTAAACTATGTTTTAAGCCAAGATTGAGTTATACCTAAATCAACTATACATGCATTTATGACGAAAAAAAGCATGGATATAGAAAGAACCACGTAGATTGTTAAAATTTTGAATTTTTTTAAAATTTATTGTTCATTTAAAATGCTAAGGTGATATTTGCAGCAAAAGCTGTCTGTGATTTTAAAACATTGATTTTTTTTTCAAATAATTAATAATATAAGTAACTTGAATAAAGTTTTATTTATTTATATTTTTTAGATTTATAAATATACACAAAAATATAAATCGGTTAAAAGCGGTTTTTTAATTTTCACATGCGCAAATCGCATTATAGCAAAAGGTTTTTAGAAGCAAACCGTGGACGAATAAAACATGGACTGATCATTGAATAGAAGTTTCTGTTTTAACACATTAGTGCTAGTACTTTAAAAATGCATATGCAAAAATACTAACTTAAGCAATCGCTAATAACGAATTAACGTAGATTTCAATTTTTATTTACTTATTTCCCAGGAAGCTCCACAGGCGATACAATTTTGCATTATTTCTCACAAGATTTGTATTTAAGAACAGTGCAATCAAATTGTATAGAATAAACGATTTGTTGTGAAAAATTTAAAGTTTTAAATTTATACCCGTTTTCTTAGCATAAACTTTTTTATATTTAAAAGTTTGACAAAAATTTCAAGCACTTACTTTAATTGCGGTTCCTTAAGGCTTAGTTGAAAGCCACATATGGGACATGATTGGTTCTTTTTTTTGAAATAATGTAATAAACAGCTTTTGCAAACTATAAGAACAAAATCGTAATTAAAATATAATATAAATCGGCCCGTAAAAGAAATTTCCATTATTAAAATGTTTTCTATTTCATAGATTTCAGCATTTTCATTAATAAAAGTTATTAGTTCCATAGGTTTTTTTTTCTAAAATTATTAGAAAAATACAATAATAATAGTTTTTGAATGCTGTCAAAAGTTTTATTACTATTTGTACTTTGTTTTTAATTTTATGAAAGGTGGTAGTTGTGTTTTGAATTTAAAATAATAATAATATGTAGTTAAGAAGTTGGTAAATCTAAAAGTACAAAAGCATTTCTGTTTGAATACATTCATTGAATAAATTTGTCTAGATTATAGAATAATAACATAGAAATTTCACGTCAATAATTTAAATAAATATTGCGTATCCTAGAGCTGTAAGAATTTTCGCTCGTGACATAAATATACACATTGTTATAATAGCTGGGTCTAGAAATTCGAATTCAAGTTGAAAAAGTGTAGAAAGTTCAAATTTAGTGTTTAAATTCATAATATTTGTATAGATTTAAATGAGAAATGATTTTTTCTTTAACTAAACAATGATCCAAAAACAAATGTATTGGGTTTAAGCCAAGATTCGTAGTCCCAAAACGAAAAACTAAAGAAGGCTTTCTTTGATCAATAAACAAAGTTATTCAATTCACTGGAAACAAAAATAGAGACAAAGTAAAATATTTTAAACTGAACCCTGAAGTACTAAAATTTTAAATTTAAGCATAAAGCAGTGTGGACAGTAATAGACCATCTAATTGGACATTTCCTTTTCAAGAAACATGTACACCTTATTGGTCTATTCAAAGAGCAGCCTCTGTGTCGAATGTGTAATAAAAAAAATGGAAGATGTCATCTATCTTATAGCATTGTGTTATGGATTTAAGGACTGCAATGAGAAAAAAAGAAGGTGAAATTAATTATTTTCATTGGCTAATTTTTCCTCAACTAATAAAAAGTAGTAAATACAACTATTTCAAATGAGTTACTTAGCAATTAAAATAGTACGGTGTTCACACTGCACGCAGTAAACAAAAAATATCTTAATTGCTAAAAATTTAGTTATTACAACTATTTAGACGGTGAACAAAAATTTTTCGTGCATCATAAGTTTAACTGTTTTTAGATAATTAATTAAACTTTTTTGAAGTCCTTAAAGAACATCTTTTTAATTACTTTAACCATTCTTCATAAATAAACAACTATTTGAAATTCTTAATAAAACGTATAGGATGACTATTTTAAAACTAACCTGAGTTTTTCGAAAGTGTGAACACGTTTTTTTGGCCAAGAAAAGAATGCTTTAAAGTAAACACAGGTAATAAATTTTAAGCCTGATTTATGGAAGTCGCTTGAAAATATTCGTTTCAAAAGTACTGAGACACCCAAAGGCACCTATGCATACCGCTATCATTGTCAGAAAATGGCGTAGATTTGCCATTTGACAAATTCACATGGTGAGAACTCGCAATGATAGTGATAGTGGTACACTGCGGTTTGCCTTCGGTGGTTCGTAACAGTGCGCCTCATGGTAGCTCGTTGCGACCACCAATAGAGAGTAGCCCAGTAGCTTCAGCGCCATTCTTATTTATTCTACTTTAAAAAAACTAAACAATACTCCCTTGCAGGGTTTAGGGATGTTTCGAGAAGAAGTGAGGGGCATTCCATTCTTTCGCCTCATGCCTGCTTTGCGCCCCATGGCCGAGAGTAGTGTGTTCTAGGTTCCTGCTCTGGGAATTCCCGACTTTGCGAAGAACAACCGAAGCGAGTCTTTGGCCGTTAGTGAGATGATGTTTTCTTGCCAAGAGATGGGGTTCGTCGAGAAGAAATGTTGCCAAGACCATTAGGTGTCCGAGCCCGCAGTAAATAATTTAGGTTATTCACGCTAGTACATTTGTTGACGACAGCACTTCGAAAAACTGGGGCATCACAGTACCAACAATAAAGTTGTGTCAACTATAGAACTTTTCACATAAAATGTAAGGAAATATTCTACACTGAAGAAATCAATTTATTTTTAAAACAAAAGAAATTATTTAGACAAGCATTCCTTGATATTTTGTCTCACAGAGTGTTAAAAATTTTAAGAAGTAATTTTTTGTTGACCGATTCTGTGTTTAATACATAGATTATCCAGATCGGTTATGTAATGATATGTAATTTTAAAAAGCACGTTGTCGATCTGGGTAATTTGTGTTTGACACATTTTTAGTATGTCTTTAATATTAATTATAAAAACGAAGCGTATCACCTTAAGTAAATAATAACTTTTTATCTGTATTTCGCTTTTGAATATATTATAATATGATTATGAAAGTTTTTTTTCATGTTGAAGTAATATTGTAAATATGTTGTTTCATATTTATATGTTGTCATCTTAATGTTTTAAAGCATATTAACTTTTTTATTATAATACTTTTGTTGTTCAATATTGAACTTATGTTTAGAAATTTGCGATATAGTTTTAGATGTTCGCTTTTTTTCTTTCGTATTCAGCAGTAGATTTAACTGTAGTTTTGAATTGCACTATACAATGGAAAATATTATAAAGTCATAATTGTAACAAAATTAATCAGTGTCGAGCTACTACAATATATGTAACAATAAATTTAAAAAAATGTTTGAAATTTTTTTCTAAAATATCAATTAAAATGCTGTAAAACATAAATGACAATATACATGTAGCAACCAAAATGTAAAAAAATATTAAAAATATTTTTAAAAACATGTTGCAAAGTCACTTTCTTTTATCATAAAAATATCATCAAAAACGTTTCAAAAAAATGTTGAAAACATAGATATAAGCATGTTACAAGACATATTAATATGAAAATAACACCATCAGAAGTATGTTATGAAAAGAATTGAAATTTTTTTTTTGAAAAATTGCTAAAAAAAACAATGATCAACATATTAAGAAGCAATGTTAAAAATGTTTTTAAAATAATGTTTTAAAAAAAATGTTGATACAGCATGAATATAACAACAAAAATATGTTAAGGTTAAATGTTAAAAAAGTTTTTCAAAACGTTTTAAATATATGATACCTTAAACATTATTTCAAAACATGGCTTTTAGCAGTTCGTGGAATAAAATATCATAACGTTTGTTTAAACAATGGCTTTTGTTTTAAAAATTAATTTTTTAAGTTTAGGATATTTCCTTGCATTTATATGAAAATTTATATGGTAAACACAACTTTATTGTTGATGCTTTTGAAACGAATATTTTCAAATGACTAACATAAAGCATACTTAAAATCTATTAATAGCGTTTACTTTAAAGGATTATTTTTATGACCAAGGAAATCTATTTTCACTTTCGAGAAAGCCGAGCTAGTTTTAAAATTGTCACCCTGTATGTTATTTTTCTTAGTGTGAAAAATGAACTATCCGGATCGGATGTTCCAAGCGGACTATTGTCAAAAAAAAATTTTCGTACTATCGTTTCACTCTGTTAAATATATGTAATTGTCTAACTGAACTGTCCACTTGCTAGAAGTATAAAAAACCACTAGGTTGCGGTGCTAGAATGCTAACCTTGTTTAGGAAGTATAGTTTAATGTTAATATATTTATTTAATGTTAATATATTCCAATATGCATTCAATAAATTTAAGTTAATTTGTTGGTTAACAGATAATAATACTACTTTGACTTTGTACTAAAGCAGCAAAATAGATTAAACACTGTAGGTTATATTGGTCCTTACTTTTGAAGACATTAAATAATCTTATTACGTAAAAAAATAGTACTACTTTCACTCTTCTAATTTTCTGGTCATCATATAACATTCACCCTTCATATGTAGCGTTCAGAGATTAAAAAAAAACAAGGGTTGATTTCACACACAATAAAAAATACAGCTTTTTGGAAAGCCGGAATGGAAAATCTTCCTAGAAGCGGGCCGTAAACCGTTTACTAAATGTCTCCAAAAACATACAGGAATGTAAGCACTCAGTAATTGTTACGGTGTCGATTAAATAGCCGGCGCACAAAGGACATCCGAGGCTCTGTTGAAAGTCACGAAGTAGTGGTCTTGCCATCCGGAACCGTACGGCATAACAAGTGCACCAGGCTAAAAACCGGCTTCCGTTGTGCACAGGTTGAACGTTTTACTACACTTTAACGATAATTTTAATTACAAATAAAACTTTAATAAAATTTTAACATTTTTTTGCTGTGAGGTGAAATCGAGGTGGTATTTTTTTTCAATGTCGACTATTTTCGGCTTCAAACGTCCCCTAGTTTTTTTTGTTACCCTTCATAAATCTTTTGTTACAATGAACGAAATTTATTCCTTCTTCGTACATTAAAAGTACTTGTTACATAGCTCTAATTTCAATTAAAATATATGCTTAATATTAAGATGTATTTACTTATAAGTCATTAGTAGAAAGGTTATGAAATTAAATTAATTATTCAAGTTATTTAAAAAACTTTAATCGAACGATTCTCTTAGTTCAAATTCAAAAAAATTCTGCATGATATTTTATGTCATTTTTAAAAAATATATAATATAATTTAAAAAAAAATTCTGAATTTCAGGGGTTGTTTAAAACACTAAATTTTGACACAAAAATATTTGCAATTTTATTTAATAAAAATGGTCATATCTAACTTTTTCCACACAAGGAAACGTTCCCAATTCTTAAATTCATATTTTAATTAAACTACTCTCATTTGATAGAGAATACTCTCTGAAGCTAATATTTTAATAATTTAATAATTTTAATAATAAAAAAATATTTTTTATATATGCGATAATTCATAGAGGGCGTATTTATAGGCCTTAGAAGTGAACCATACCAAAATGCTTTTGAAAAAATATCTCTGAAATAAAAGATTTTTTAGAAAAATAATATTTACAAAAAAACGTATTATAAGAAATGCATTCAAGCCATTGATAAAGAACTATGCTTGATTTATCAATTAAGTAGTAGGGAGAAAAACTTTTTTTTAATTTTCCCGTACAGCCATTTAATCTTGACGATGATTTTAGGATGATCATAAAATGGTATGCATAATAACGACT
Source organism: Mengenilla moldrzyki (assembly GCA_000281935.1). Taxonomy (NCBI): domain Eukaryota; kingdom Metazoa; phylum Arthropoda; class Insecta; order Strepsiptera; family Mengenillidae; genus Mengenilla; species Mengenilla moldrzyki. The sequence continues at coordinate 1,326 of AGDA01063060.1, read as the reverse complement.
ATACGATAATCCTAATATCATCATAAAAACGTTTCTTCATAGCATAATTTTAAGATTTCTATAATAAGTTTTTCGGAAAATTTTCGACAATTTTATGACAATAATCTGATCACTAGATGTCAATAATTGTCTTAAAATGAACATGTTTTTGTTTTAAAATTGTTTTATAATTCGTCCTAAAGTAAGATATTTTTTAAAATTTCTATGTAAAAGTTACATTTAAAAAGTTACCTATTTAATAATAATCATCAAATCATCGTCAAAAAGACGTTTTTAAAACATCTTTAAGACCAAACTAATTGTACGAGTTTTATATGAATTTTGTCATTTACAAATGAGAATAGGATGAAAAAAATGTCCTGTAATAAATATTTGCATAAAACCTTCTTTATAACATGTAGGGTGATATTTTTTTAACCTTTTACATTATGAGTTATACGATTTTTTTGTTTTTTAGACTTTTTTTAATAGCATTGTTTATTAAAGTTTTCTTTTATAAAGTTGATATTTTATGTCTTTAAGTAACTTGTGTAATTAATTAGAAGGGTTAGTGGTAGAATTTTAGCTTCAAAAGCGGAAATTTGACCTAAACCACACCCCCTATGAATTAACGCATATACAAAAAATATTTTGTAGCTTTGAAGAGTACTCTCTATCAAATAAGATTAGTTTGATCAAAATCTGAATTAACGATTTGGTAATGTTTCCTTGTTAGTTAAAATTAATTGAATTCAACTTTCCTGTTTGACAGCTCTACTTGATCAATTATATTTTAAGATGTTTTAAATTTCAAAAATAAATTTCCATCACACCCTGTCAACCAAGAATCCTCACACTGATATCACTGTGATCTCATACTGTGATCCACACAAATGTAAATGATCATTAATATCACTGTGACATCACCGTAAGAAATTTTTGAACACACACTGTGATGATTTAGTGATTCTCACTGTGATATCGTTGTAATATCACGGTGAGGACAATTATGATTCTCACAATTGTGAAATCCTACAATGATATTACAATGAAATCTTACAGTGTTATCATATTGTAAATATTATGTGATTGCAACCTCATACCACAACTTCACAGTAATATCATTGTGATATCACTGTGATATCACAGCGATTTTCTCACAATGATATCATAGTGATATTATCTTCACTTTATCCTCACATTTGGTTGACAGGGAATGCTCACATTTACTCTGTGAAACAAAGTAATAACCATTTTAAACTCTTTGTCAATTAAATAAAGCCTAATTAGTCTTCAAACATTTGTATTAACTTTAAATTTTCATCTTAACCTTTCAAAAATAACATT